>JAKSZP010013903.1:0-33128 GCA_022478985.1 Massospora cicadina | reverse complement strand
CGAATTCAAAATGATTAAAGTAACTGTGTAGATTCCCGTCATGACTGAAAGGAGGTAATTTTTCAATTCAAAATGACTTCACCTTACTCCAGGTTCCTGCCGTAAGGAGCAGGCAAATTGGTTCCAGAGTGACTATGGGAACCACCCCTTGTGTTTTATCATACAGCTGGCCGGACAGACTCAAATCCATCAAAAGGACTCAGAAGAAGTGGTGTCGCACAGGGGGTCCATTGTAACACCAGAGGGATATTTGTTTGCTGATCCATAGCATTCTTCCCCCCGAATTGCCACTAACTGCCCCACTTCCCCCAGCTCCAGCATGCCCTGAAAAATGTTTGTAGATCAACTGCTATTCTTTAATCAAATAGCATCTACACCGTCCATCCTGGAATTCCTGTTGCAGCGTTTCATACTGATGTTGCAACTCCTGGCGGAATTCCCTCTCAACATTAAATTTCTGCTCCACGACTTGTAGTCATGAGAGGACATCTTCTATTATGTTTTGCAGGTGGGTGTGCTGAAAGCTAACATTATCCTCTTGTTGATTGGCATTATTTATTTGGTTAATGAGGGAGGCTTGTTCCTGTACCAATTCCTTGTTGGCCCGTCAAAGGGTATCAAGGCGCCCTTGCATGTCCATATACTCTCTTGTCTTACCAATCTCCAGAGGGAAGGATTGTCAGCACTCAGTCTGACTAACAACTTCAGTCGTGTAACCTGACAAATAAGCTGGAGATATTTGGGAGATGTTGACCAAAGGATAATCACATTATCTGCTGTTTTCTTAGTACTCCATTTGGTACAAAGTTGGGTTAATTCAGCTGATAAAGAGCTGATTTGGTCCGCCACTTGCCATTCCATCAGTGTCATCTTTTCCTTAAGCTGAGCAATCACAGCTTTGAGAGCTTCCGCCCATTCATCTAGCTCCATCATAAAGCGCTTGGTATCATTCCCCAACGTTGTTACATCCTAAATCCACTCCGCTGATAGGCCATACTGATCCAGCAGTTCTCTTATTACTCGAGGTAATTCTAAATTTAATTATGGTACCAAAATGTATAATTGATGGTGGATGTCCCCAAAACAATGGTCTGTATGTACCAGCGCCCCTTGTACCTATAAAAGATTGAGGTTGAGCAGGAGGTGAGTATCATTTTGCTGTGCTTGAGTGAACCATAATACATCTCCAATTTCTATATTGCGGCGAGCCAGCACATGCAGGAGCTGGTGAATTGATGGTTGCACATAAGCGACTAGATATTCCTCAATTCTAAGGGTACCAAGGCGGCGAGCCAACCCCATTATAGTCACAACCAAATAAGACATGTATAGGGCATAGCAATTTTCGTGGTCTCATTGGTTATAGAATAAGCTCAGGGCGTTTTACCCAGCCTCATCTTTGTATAGGCGATATCCGCACAACAGCCAATCCAAAATATCCTGCAGCTGCCGAAGAGTTACATTTGTGGAGCATCTTTGTTGGTTGGTCATCAGCTCAGGGCAAATCTCTAATTGCAGATTAATCATAACTTCATCATCCCCAGGTTTGGTCACAGTAAATAATGTTAATTTGTTGTTAGGTGCCTCCCGTGCTTCTTCAGCATACCACGCACAAAAACTGATAAAATTATGTCGGAATAAATGAGGGCTCATCATCATATCCTATTGTTGAAAAACTACAGCTGACCAGTGGCCCCCTGTAGTGAGCACCACTGTTAATTCTTGGTGCATAGACTTGATTCCGTCAAGTCAGTTTGCACAGGATATTAGCCACTGAGTAATCAAATTGGACAATATGAAGATCATCAACTTTCTAATAAAACTTGATAAAATATAAGGAGCTATCACCCCTTATTTTGACCTTTATTTAATATAAATCGCAGGCTTATCTGCAATCACTCAATCACCTGAGAAAAAAACCTCCCTTAAATTCTTAATGTGACTCTTTATATCTCTTTCTCCCAAGCTGGATGCATCCTTAGCTTGGTAGTCTTCTATTCACTTCCCTTTTCTAGAATCTCTCATTCATATCAAATCTTGGCATAATTCCCTTAATTCGCCGAATTGTCATCATTTTGATTAATTATAATTTGTATACCCTTTTCTGTAAATCTTGATACTCATCTCAATTCCCCCTCAGATCTGCCAGTATGGGTAGCATATCATCCAGTCATATCAACTTCCCAACATCTCCTTAAATAACCACCCTTTTTTAAGCATATCATCTAACCAAGTGTTGAGAACAACCTCCTCCTATGCTGTGTGAGGATACAATGGGCAGTTGATATTCACCAAATGTACTGTTGTACAGAATCCCTAGTCAAATTTGGTGTGAGGGGAAGACAGTCCACCTTCTCAGAATCAAAAATACTCTGATAGTGCATCAATTATCCAGGAAAATTGGACAGATAGCTGAAGGGGAAACAAGGGAAGTGATGGAGCTATGACCTTAGGTTTTCTTGAGAGTATTAACTAAAGGAATTTTCCCTCCGTTTGATCATTGGCAAAAGACAACATATTTGACTCTATATGAATCTTAACATGTTGCAGATGCTACCATCCAAACTCCTTAAATAACTGGGAACACCAAGTTTGGCATTGCTGAGAACTGATCGCAAAAGCTGAACTGGTGTACTGAGAATAAAATTGGCCAGCGAACTAGGTATGAGGTTTGGGAGGCTGAAGAAGCAACCATCACTTAAGGGCCTACATTCAGGTCAAGTTCCAATTGGTGAGCTTATTCCACACTCATGAAATTTCCCGTGGCACCGTTATCCACCAAAGCCTCAAAGGAGATTTGGTGGGACCCAACACTAATCTTCATGGGTAGTAAGAAGTAAGCAAAATTCTCTTTATTGGTAGTTGTGGTTGAATCCAATGATACCAAAGAGATGGTTGTGGAGTCAGGGGAAACCGCTAGGTTCATAGGGGAGTAAGATCGTCGCAAGTCAGATTGTCAGAACATACTGACATGGCCACAATAACCATGGCAACTATGAGGCGTGGACTGGACATTTTTAATGGGACTAGGCTATTATGAACAGGGAAATTTTCTTCACAGCCTGGCTCAGCTGAAGAGAAGGGGCCATTGCTACCCCCAATATCTACGAGAAAGGCGGAAATGGTTAGGAATAATGGTTGGTCAAACCATGTCATGCAAACAGCAAGTTAGAATTAGACCAGCCTTCCAGCCTAGGTGCCAGAGCACCCGAATGGCAAATCAGAATGCCAAAGGCACTGTTGATGGTATGACGGATATGAAACTAGAAAGGGTTTCAACCAATAATTGCCGATGAGCCAGAATCTCATACAGGAACATAATGAAATACCAGACAAATATGGCTGGTAACTCCGAGGGGTGTGAGTGCCAGCAGAAAGAGCGGTTTATTTTTCAACATAAAAACTAAATTTAGGGAAAGGTTTTTAATGGAAAATAAAGGAAGAAAAATCGACCAACAATTTTCTCAGTGTGATGCAACTGATTAAATAGTGGTCAATTGATGAGGGAACAAGCTGGGATTGGGTCCCACAAGTTTGACCTAACTGGCAAATATTTGGGAATGAGGGCATATAAGCTCAATGGGAACTGACATCAAAGGATTTGGCAGGAGGCTGAGTTGCTGTTGGTTCAACCTTGAACGCCCAAACCAAGACTCAACTGCATTTCTGGCGGTTGGTGCAAAATCGTCTGGCCTGATGAGCAATGGGAATCCCCCAAGGCCACCCCATGTAGGGGTGGTCCCAATTAGTTGGGAACGGGTTCAGGATGCCCAACCCGCCCATGCCCAGTCGCTGGGCTGTTCGTTCAGTCAAAGGTGCTGCATCATCCACAACTCCCAATTTTCCAGATGAGAGCTGCATGTCAGGGATCATCCCCAATGATTTTGAGAGGGGGTTAATTTTAATGATCGCACTGCTAGCTGGATCAAAACTGTCAGCGATTCTAACCAATAATCCAATCTTCATCCCTTTTAACTATATGAATTCTGATCGTCAGGCTTATTTTCTGTTGGTTTCAGACTGATCAACTTTAATTTGGTAATCTCAGCACAGATTTCCTTAATCTGGCTAATGAGTTTGGCCAAGGTGAGCGAAGGTACCAGGGGAGGGATCCAAAGAGGGAATACTGTTACCCAGCGCTCGTCTACCACATGGGCGAGGTTGCCCTGGTTGACGAGGGGTATGGCCACCCTCTTTGGCCCCTTTTTGCTTGGAAACTTGAAAAGCGACTGCTCTATGCACAGGGAACGTTCTCCTAGACTTAAACTAATGACTCCCAAATTGCATCTTGATCAGCCCTCCTAAAACCCACACAAGGGAAGATGTCCATCATGGAGTATGCTCATGTCTACCACCCTTTTGGCCAAGGCGGTTAAAGTCACCTCTAACCAGATTTTACGGATGTTCCACCAGAATCTCTGCCCTGACATCCTCACTGCCATGGGTGCCACTCACCTAGGAGCCACCCTCAATGAGGAAATTTCAGTTTTGACCCAAAAGGAGGGCCAACTGGCATTAGCTCAGGCGAAATCTATCCCATGTCACAACATAGGAAGTTCTGCAGCTGCTGTGCGGAGTCAGAGCCCATCTCCAGTGCTTTGCAGGAGCCTGCTCACGGATCACGCTGAAGCTCTGCCAATGGGGTGACCCCCTCTGAAAATCCCTGAGAGGGCAACTCCAGTCCTACCTACAACTTCCGCCCTACCCCCACACGCGTTGCTACTATCAATAAAGGAAATACCTCATTCTATCTCTATGTCACATATTCGTTACAGATTTGGGGAAGAAAGGGGAGGTGGTAGGACCAACTCTTGGCGCTGGTAGACACCGGAGCATAGGAAACTATATAGACTTCTGGTTATCACAAAGAATGAAGCTGTAGATGGACAGAAGGAAACTTTTACATCAGCAGACACCTCAAAATCAATGAGAAGTTGGAAAATCAAAACCCAGGTGCTGCTGCGGAAGGGGCCTCACACATACCAAGAAACATTTAGCACTATAAAAAATCTGCCACGCCCCATAATCCTGGGCATGCAGTGGTGGCACAAATACCCCCCTCAGTTCAAACTGGAGGAGCCCTGGTCATTCTGCACCTAAGGGCCAACTTCCAGTGGCACTAGATTTCTTCACTACTGGTGGAGGGAAGTCCGGGGTGAACGCAGTACTGGGGCAGGAGCCAGGTGTGGAAATTTCTGGAGATTTTTGAACACACGCCCACCTGTTCCAGAAGAACAAAGCTCCTTCAACCTCCCCAAATGGGCCTTTCCCCTTTACATTTAAGTTCAAAAATGACTCAGAATTCCCCAAGGGTTGCCCCATCTACCACTTGAATCTGAAGGTGAAGAATGCCCTAGAAGTGTATGTTAAGATGCTAGAGCGTGGGATGATTGTTTCTTCCAAGTCTCCTGTGGTGTCGCCCATACTCCTGGTTCCAAAAGTAAGTGGTGAGATCCTCCAGTGTGTGGATTACCAGTGGCTAAGCGCAATAACTGAGTCTGACCCCTATCCTATTCCATTGATGGAGGCCATCTCTCAGATGATCTCAGGTAGTCAGTTTTCACCAAGCTATACCTGGTTGATGCGTTCAACTAAGTTCCTGTGATCGCAGAGCAACAACAGTATATGGCTTTCAAGTGCCACTTGGGGTGTTTGAATACAAGGTGATACCCTTCAGTCTCAAGAACGCCCCAACAGTATTTCAGTGTACCATAGACAACGCTTTGGGAAACCTAATTGGGAAATGTTGTGTAGCATACATGGATAATATCCTCGTGTTCTCTATGACCAAAGAAGATCATAAAGGCGATGTGCTGAGCGTGCTGGAGGTCCTCACTAAGGTGAACCTCTTCTTGAAGCCATCAAAATGTGAATTATACATAGAATCTGTATCCTTCTTGAGGAATGTAGTCTTCCAAAAGGGAACAGCCATATGCCCCGACAAGTTGAAGGCAGTGAGGGAGTAGCCGGCCCCTAAAGATAGAACTGGCGTTAGAAGCTTTCTAGCGCGGTGAATTTATTGAGAAGGTTTGCAAAGACCTCTCCAAAACGGCGGCACCCTTAACCCATCTGACAGGGCAGATGTCGTTCTATTGGGAGAAGAGGAGGAGAAAGCTTTCCAAGCCATCAAGGAGAGCCTCATGAAGGCACCAGTACTCGCCCACCCTGACGCCAACTGTCCTTTCATAGTGGAAACTGACGCCTCAAACTTCGCAATTGAGGAGATTCTGCTGCAGGAGGGGAAGATGGGGTAGACCGCCTGGTAAGCTATTTTACCAGGAAAATGCTGCCCGCCAATACAAACTACCCTGTGTATAACAAGGAGCTCCTAGTGATTATATTAGCTCCAGAGGAATGGAAGCATCACCTACTGTACGCTAGTCACCCTTTTACTATAAGAACGGACCACCGCGCCTTTGAATTTTACAAGAGCCCAAAGTGTATGAACCAGCGCCAGGCCATATGGCATCTTGAGCTGGCGCTGTATGATTTCAAGAATATGTACAAGTCAGGGGAGAGCAATTTCATTCCAGATCTCCTAAGCAGGGACCTGGGAAAGGCTTTCTGAAGGAGGATCTGGATGCCTACAACACAGCCACTATGTTGCCCCCAAATGTGTTAATCGTCATCCAAAATGCCACCTATGAACTGACGGACAAGCTCTGGGCCGCCCAGCAAAGCTCAGAATATGGGGCCATACTCTGGAAGGACCTAGAGGAGGGGGTGGATAATGAACATCATAAGAATTTCTGTAAAAAGAAGGGCTTCATCCTCCACAAAGGGCGTCCATAGCTGCCCAACCACGAGCTCCAGGAGGAGGCAATAAGCGCATTCCATAACCACCCCTTGGTGGGACAGCCAAGGAATGAGAAAATGAAAGAGCTCTTGGCCCAAAGTTACTTGTGGCTGTGGATGCCAAGCGTGAGGAAGAACAAATCAAAATGTGTAACATGCGCCTGATCTAAGCATTCCAGGCAGAATACTGTGGGGAAACTAAAACCAATCCAGATTGTGGAAATGCCGTGGTCCTCACTAAGTGTGGATTTTATAATGGGGTTTCCAAAATTGAAGGGGTATGATGCTGTGATGGTGGTAGTGGACAGTATGACCAAGTATGCATAATTTTTTCTGTGTACCTCCAAAATCACAGCAAAGGGTATGGCGGAGATTTTTATGAATGAGGTATTTTCTTGCCATGGTCTCCTGGAGGAAATAGCGCTATGATAGAGGCCCACAATTTATTTAATGATTCTGATAATCACCTACTGGAAAATCTTCAGATCAAACCGTGCATATCATCGGCCTACCAACCTCAGTCAGATGGTCATACATAATGAGTCAATCAAGTCCTTGAGCAATATCTGCGATGCTACATGATCACCCAACAAGAACGCTGGATGGACTGGCTAAAAATATTCCAATTCGCTTACAATAATTTAGCACACTCAACAACTGAAATGTTGTCCTTAATGGTGAACTACGGGTTCCACCTAAAGATGGTGGAAAACCACCCCAGAGATTCAAACCCAGCGGCGAACAACTTGGCATTGGAGATGAAGGAAAACCTGAAAACCCTACGTGCAAATTTAATGAAAGTGATAGAGGCGCAGAAGAAGAAGGCTGTTACTCACTGATCAAAGGCCCCAGTGCTAAAGGAAGGAGACCTGGTGATGATTAATGCGAAAAACTACTCAGTTCCCACTAGCTGCAGGAAACTTAGACCAGTCGCCCTGGGACCATTCAAGGTCATCCACCAAGAGAATGAAGTAGCTTACAAACTGGAGTTTCCTGAGGGATCTTGTGCACATCTGGTGCTGCACGTTTTGAAACTGATGAAGTCCAAAGGCCCTCTTCCAGAGAAGCTGGAGCCTGTTCACTCAGGAAACCCAGGAGAGGCCTAGTATGAGGTGGAGGAAATCCTGGACACGAAAATTCACAAAAAAGCGTTGATATCTGGTAAAGTGGGTGGGCTACCCGGTGGAAGAGTCCACCTGGTAAATTGCCATTGACTGCAGCAACTGCTCACAGAAGGTGGAGTATTTCTGGAGTCAGAGGGGGCTCTCATCTGGGGGGTAATCTAACGGTCAAGTCGTTTCCTGACCGCCACATTGCCTTAATCTTCCCTAGTGCGATGATTGAGGCCAAGGGTAATGGGCGCAATTGCAATGAATTTTGAAAATGGAAATCTGTTTAACAGATGCCTTGAAATTGAATTTAAATTAATAGCACGAGGTTGATGAGAAAGTTAATCCTCAAAAATGGTGCTCTGGACAACCAGATGCTGCCAAATACAATGTTACCAAATATGGTGAAGAGGGGTTAGATCCTTAATAATGAAGCTCTTGCTAACCAGACGTGGCCAAGTCTCATGTCCTCAAATGTGTTGATGAGGATGAAAATCCTTGTAAATGGCGCTCTGGCCAACCAGATGCCGTCAAACACAATATTACTAAAAAGAGAAATGAGGATGAAAATCCTCATAAATGGCGCTCTGACCAACCAGATGCTGCCATCTCAGTTAAGGCTGGACTAGCCTCTCGGAAATTGCTATCAGGTGAATCAGAGGCCACCAAAACCCTTTTAATTAACTTAAAGTTTATAGAGAAGGACGTCACCAAAAGTTTGGGATTCAAAAATAATTTGAATTAAATATTAAATGCAGAAAAGTTTCTGCAACCACAAAGGTACCTGATCCTAGTTCTGGAACTGGTATTGATAAGAAAATTGAGGGTCTAGATCCTTGGGTTATGACTGTCATCAAGAAGTTGCCCACGGATTACATGGAGAACAAGACCCACTCTTCCCCTGAGCTTAGTATAAATCTGAACTGACAAAGTTGCATAAAGCAGTTTCATCTTCTATAATTTGAATAAAAATTTTCAAGTTATAAAATTAATTTTTAAATTTGAAAATTATCTTTAATAAGTATATAAAGGAAAATGCACATGGACCACAGCTCAGACTTTGATAAGGCCATTGAGTCTTTATATATGCTTTCTGGAGGACAGACCCTCTTACTTGGCGCCAGCATAGGTCTGAGTGCGGCCCAAACTTTCATAGTCAAGTGCTTTCCACATATTCGGATTAGGGATATTTCCATGGCAGGATTATCCTGCTTGTGAGCACTTACCTAAGCCCTCTTTCCTAAATGCGTTGTGGCAGTGTTCAGGGACTCCATCCGTCTCAGAAGCATTGGTGGCTTCAGACTTAGGATGGGTCTGATTGGCTGCTGTAGATGCAGCAGTGGCAGCAGGCTTTGGAAGAGGTGGGGGTAAGATTGTCCCATTCCAAAAGGGCTGTGGGTTGGCTGGCAGACGAGGAGTTGGTGGCTGAGACTATAGATGTTGCAGAGGCAGTGAGATAGGGGAAACTCCGCTTTGAGTGGTCCAACTCGAAGCTGGATGTACAGATGGTTTGCCTGCCCTTGACGCAGGGCCAGAATGGGTGGTCAGAGGCAGAAGTAATGAAGGAGCTTGGGGGAATCTGGTTGGCTACATCTGTAAATTTAGGGCTGATTGTAGCAAAAGCCTGAGGCCCAGAGAGGCGTTTGGCTTCATCAAGGACCACAAATTGAAGGATGGGGTCACCACCGTAGACTGCCAAACCTTCCATCAGCTCCTGATGGAGCACTTCAGGGGGAAGGTGAGTGGGCAACCCAGAAAACTGAACCACTATCATGGAGTCAGTGGGGAGCTGGGTGCGCGTTGTGGAAATCGGGGTGCCCTGGAAAACTGGGGGCACAGTTGCTTTAGTGGCAGCATCAGCTTTGTTTGTGAAACTGAGGTCAAAGTACCCCTTATAGGGGCAAAATTGATAAAGCCGGTGGGTTGCATCACCACCTGTGCTAATTTGATTATGGGTTTGTCTGCATATGGGAACAACTTCCCATATTTGACCTGAAAGGCTGACATGCATGAAAGAGCGGGGTAGGAAAAGGTCAACAGGGCACCACCTGGGATCATGCGAGATGAGCGGCAAGATCCTTGGGCAGAATGAACTGATCTAAGAATAGGTTAGGGCTGGATGAACTAGTCCAAGCGCGTTTTCCTTCCAAATGGAAAACGCTGGGTGGGTTTTGCTACTGACCCACACTGGAGCAGCAGGCGGTGGGGCCATGGACATTAGTGGGTCAGGGGCACAGCTAGCTGAATTGCTTATTGGTTTTGTAATATTACAAAATTCGCTCAAAATTGGGCTTGAACAGTAAGATAAGTTTTTATATAGGGTCACCTATACCAGATAATGATATTTTAGGTGTGAAACGTCGGAAAGTTGATAACTCCAACATACAGGCATCTTATGTTAAGGTTTATTCAAATTGAGTATTAAATAAGTCTGGATAAAAACTTTCATCTCTCTACTAGAAACCAGTTTTGGGTTTCTGGATGGCTATACCTCAAACAATCTAACAGCTTTTTATGGTGTGCACATGCATTAAAAACCCAATTTTATCTTTAGCTCATTTCTTTGGATATGTGTCTCATCTTTTCTCCTCACATAACTCTTAATAAGCTAGAATTTAAGTAACGTTATGATGGCCCACAATTAGATGAAACATTTTAAAACACGTTTTAAATATATTCAAACATGAGCATAATTTTAGCTAATTGTGTGCATAATCATTGATATTTTAGTAGTTAAAAGTCCTTGGCTCTAAAAACTATGCAGATATGTTTTCTAGGTTAAATTTCATACTCTTTGCAAAACTTTTACTACATAATCTCAATCTTATATAAAATTGACTAGCCATCTCTAATTCAGGGTCTGTGATATCAACTGTAATTACAGATATCAACTTTTACACCTAGCTAGTCCTAATTATATCAAGGATACATAACATCACATTATGAACTTCAACCTGTATTATTTGAGGTATGATCAAACTAACATGTCAAGTGAAGCGCTTACCAGGTTATTTTAGGTTGTTAGAATTAAAATTTGAGCATTGTTATATTCAAGCTTTTTTATGTAACGCTTTCTAGACACAAAAAACTGAGCCTCAGTGTAAGCTTAATAGATGTTGTAATGATACTAAGTTATAGTATAAAATTCAAGTATGGTTTAATCTGGCAGCCTTGCTATTGAGGTTTAAATTTTACTCCAGATAATCTTATGTATGTTTCAGTTAAGCGATACCCTACTGTAAAGTTTTATAAACACACATTATGCAACCTGACAGCGTCCAGTATCTTAGATTTAACTTTTATAAAGCAAAAAACTAGCTTCCATTTGTTTCATTAAAAGAAAAACTTATTAATAGTACAGACTAAAGTAAAGATCTAAAATTTAAGGACTAGGCGTTTAGTTCAATATCACTTTGCATAGAATATCCTGAAGTCTACTATAGCCGTTGTTACATTTATTTAGAATTAAGGTAGATTGAGGTTAAGTTTTAAGAATGATTCCTTCTTATGTAAAATATGACTGAGTTAACTAAAGTTGCCTCACCAGGGTCTCCCATTGGTGCCTTAGCTACACTTTAAATAAAAGGATACTATAAAGAGATATAAAAAATATGTTGAGTTTATATTAGATTTTGATGTTTTATTGGGTTAAAAAGCTTTTAACTCATAATTAGATATTTTCATAAATGTAACTCTAAAATAGCAACGAAAGTAAAGACTGGGCATCACTTAACAAGAACCTTTTGTGGTACTATGACCATCTCTGATGCCATTATTGTCTATAAGCTTTACTTCTATTTGGTTTTCCAGCCCTCATCTTAATGACAATCCCTCTGTTTTTAATAAAAATTAAAACTTATTGTAAGGAAAAATAGTCCTTAAAGTTTGATCAACTCCCGACCTACTAACTCTAACATAAAACATCATTTTCAAGTTGACAAACGGTCTTCAAAAGCAATTTTTAATTTTTGCTTCCTAATTAAAATCAAAATAAAAACTTTATCTTTTCCTCATCAAACCAACTCTTAATCCATTTACTGCAATAGTTTAAGCTTAGTGCCCTCCTCCTAGGGGGTGCCGGCCTGTTCTCACTTTAGATTTTCGGATTTTATTTTTGCTTCTCTCTTTATACTCTGGACCAAAACTCCTCAAAAAACTCCGTTGATGGGTTTGATAATCCTCACATCTTCTAGCCTTCTGCAATTCTTGTAGGAGCCAAATCTGCTCATTTAGCTAACAACTGTATCCAGACCTTTGACAGTGTCACATCAATTTGTATATGAAAAGGTGAGGGACAAAGTAAAATTAATTTCCTAAATCATAGGTTTACTAACGCCCTGATTTATAATGTTTGGTGATGCATATTCAAATAAGGGATTGGCAATTATACCAAGGTATGCAGATTGATAAATCAATACCATTTTTAATAGCCTGATTTGAGATCATACCTTTAGCATACTTTAATATTCAAGTAGATTTTCCAGAATATTTTGAATAGTTTGATTTGCATTACAAAGACATAGTATGTTTTTATTGAAGATCTGATTTTTATAAACAAGTATAGTACTGGTCAATTACATTTTTTGATGGCTTATAGAACTAAGCTACCTAAAAGAGTTAAAGATGGGAGCTGTCATAGCATTTCAAAGGGATTAAAATAATAACATTATAGCCCATGTAAGCATATGCTTGCCAATAAGTATTCATTAGATGTGATGACATAACTATGGGAGATGACCTTAACCATAGGTTGTAATAAAGGTAAATACTTATTAAAGACGTAGTATAAATGTGCCAAACACATCCTACAACATAAATTTTTAGATAAGAATCATGGCAGATAATAAAGTCATCAGTTTTACACTCCATACCAAAATGAAGTGCCTGCAGTGAAAAAATCAGTTTTATTCTTTTTACACCAAGTTATATTTACATATCTTATAACAGGTAATTTCTCTACCAAATAAAATTATTTTGATAAAAGTATGCACACAGCTTAGCAATGTAAGTGCCTGTGATGGTTGAGGTCTATCCTCAGCATCACATTGCCCTGATCTTTGGTAAGACAGGGCAGGCTGTGTCTGTATGTATGGAGGAGGAGGGGGCGTTGGTTCTGGCAAGGACGCCTAAGGGGCCGGAGCTTGGAGTAGGCCAAGGAGCAAGATGGGCGTCCAAGTCAGAACAAAATGGAAAACGAGTAAAATGGGTAGTTTCGTATATTTATAATTTGGGTTTATTTTAAAGATATTGCCTAACTGCAGCCATGTTTGGCTTAAATCAACAAGAATTGGACTTTGAGAGTGAGCTTGGGAGGGCTATTGCCTCCCTCTATACCTTGTCTTGGAGTCAAGGCATGTTGCTGGGGTTAAGTATACTTGCAACTGTCTTCCAGGGGGTGCTTGTCCAACCAGGAGAGTAGTATCAGGAGTCCTGTCAGCCCTATGGTCTTTAACATGGATCCTGTTGCCCAACTCATTCGTGGCTCATTGGAAGGAGCCAGTGCGTTACATTAAACAGAACTCATTTACTTTCCTGTCGTTGTGGTGGCAAGCAAAAGAGGTGCCAGAAGAAGTTGTGTTTCCAAAGTGGTATAACCATACTGCAACACTCTTGATGGTGATATTCTCCACCGCCTTTTTGCTTCATGAATTATACCAGGTTTTAGAGTGTGTGTCCCGGGATGGTGGGAAAGTGGTAGGGCCTGGGAAGGACAAAGGAAGAATTCCCACGGTTTTAAAATCGGAAGACTTGGAACTGATCCACCAGACGTTTAGCCGGGTTCAGTTTCAGGGACGTTTGACAAAGGCAGCGGGTGGAGAGGATTCGTTTGCCTTGCAGTTAAGTCAGGTTCTGTTGGCACTTCCAGTAAAGCAGTCAAACTGGGTGCGAGAACTTTTAGAAGAGCAGTCAGGGTTACCCGTATCAGTGGAGGAATGTCTGGATTGGATTGACCGTGCAGCATGTCCAGATGAGGCGCAGGATTCGGCCTGGGCGGCGTTACTGCAGTGTGGTCAAGGGAAGAAGTCAGTGGAGGAGTATGGCCAGATGTTCCGCGCATTGGCAAGAGCAGCAAAGGCACCTGAGTCTCAGCTTCCGCGCATGTTTCGCCAAAACTTGCAAGCTGATTTATTATTGGCAATGGCGGCGGTGAAACCTGCAGCGACGTTGGAGGAAGAGGTGGGTTTAGCCTTGCAGGTAGAGCGACAGTTGAGTTTGGTACGGGCCCATCAGGAATTTGTGCGACCCCCAGGGGGATTCCGAGGACAGAGTGGTGGAAGAAGGGCAGGTTCAGAGCCCATACATGGTTCTAAGGGGTTTAGCTATGTGGAGGAAGGAAAGAAGAGTCAAGGAAATCCTGAGGGTATGGTTGAGGTGCGGGAGACAGGGATTCCCATCGAGATTACCGCTCAGGATCCTGAGGCTCAGAATAAGAAGGCTCCTTATAATTTTTGCAAGAAGCCAGTGAATCCGGTGCCTCAAAATAAACCGCTTACTTCATCTTATCCTTATCTGATTTTGCCCGTCAATGTGCTTGTGGGGGATGAAGGAAGGGATTGCGGTGAAGTTCTAGCTTTGATTGACACCGGAGCTGGGGAAAATTATGTTGAGGAGAAGTGGGCAAGAAGCCATGGATTGTCATTACAGAAGGATGGATGGGTGACGTTGGCAGACGCCTCCAAAAAAACGGCGGTATGGCGAGTGCAGGCCAAGGTCCTGTTGAGGCAAGGCCCGGAGGTATTCAGGGAGGAGTTTCACGCCGTAGCTCACCTGCCACATTCGGTGGTGCTGGGGATGAGATGGTGGCACCATTTCTGCCCACAGTTTGATATGAAGAGAGAGAGGGTTCTGTTGTCGCCTAGAGGTCAGGGGACGTGTGAATGGACGTTTCAGTCCCAAGGTTCGTTGGTGAAGCACATGGGTGGAATCACCTCAAGTGTGCCAGTGGAAGGATTGCCGAGGGAGTATCAGGATTTTGCGGAGGTGTTTGAGCCTAAAGGTGATGCGCCTTTTTCGCCTACAGGGGATTTTGCATTTGGATTCCGGTTCAAGGAAGGCTCTGAGTTACCAAAGGGCTGTCCAGTCTATCCGTTGAATCCACGGGCCCGAGAGGCATTGGAGGATTATGTCCATAAGATGCTGGATATGGGTTTGATTGTGCCTTCCAAGTCGCCGGTGGTTTCGCCAGTCCTGTTGGTTCCCAAGTCAGGGGGAGTTACGTCCTTGTGTTGATTTCTGACGCCTTAATGAGGTGACGGAACCTGACCCCTATCCAATGCCACTCATGGAGAACATTCTGCCCATGATCTACGGGTGTGGGGTGTTCACCAAATTGGATTTGGTGGACGCTTTCAATCAAATTCCTGTTCGCCCTGAGCACCAGCGGTATACGGCATTCAAATGTCATCTGGGAAACTTTGAGTACAGGGTTATGCCATTTGGGCTACGCAATGCCCCTGCAGTTTTCCAGCGCATGATTGATCATGTATTGGGGGACTTAGTGGGTAGGTGTTGTGTTGCTTATATGGATGACATCCTGGTGTTTTCCAGATCGGCACAGGACCATGTGAGGGATGTGAGAAGTGTGTTGGAGGTGGTTAGGAACGCGGGCTTGAAGTTGAAGCCGTCCAAGTGCGAGTTCAATAAGGAATCGGTGTCGACGAGTCTGCTGACAGCCCCAGTTCTGGCACACCCTGACCCAAACAAACCATTCGTGGTAGAGACTGACGCGTCAAATTTTGCACTTGGAGCCATGTTGTTGCAGGAGGGTAAGGATGGGGTTGAACATCCTGTCTGTTACTTCAGTCGGAAGATGGCACCAGCTGAAACCAACTATCCAGTTTACGATAAGGAACTTTTGGCAATAGTTGCAGCTTTAGGGGAGTGGCAACACCACCTATTGTATGCCAGGCACCCAGTTGTCATCCGAATGGACCATCGAGCCTTAGAATACTATAAGTCCCCACGCCTGATGAACCAGAGGCAGGCCTGGTGGCACTTAGAGTTGGTTCAATATGACCTGCGGATTGAATACAAGCCGGGAAAACAAAATATCTTGCCAGATTTATTGAGCCATGATTCTGGACTGGTGTTTTCCGATGAGGAGTTGAGGAAGTTCAATACAGCCACGATGTTGCCACAGAACCTGTTTGCAACGATCCAGGGCTGGAGAGAAGGAATGGCAGGAAGAATCCGGACTGCACAGCAAAGATGTGAGCTGGGCCAACGGATAAGAGAAGAGACAGGAGAAGGTGAGGCAAGCAGGGGGCATGCAGGATTCTCAGTTTGGGGTGGTATCATATGCCATGAGGGAAGGATTTGGGTCCCTGTGAAGAGTCTGCAACAAGAGGTAATGGCAGCTAATCACGACCATCCTCTGGCAGGTCATCCCGGTCAAGAGAAGACGTTAGATCTTGTTCGCCATCACTATTTGTGGAGAGGTGTGGGTGCAGCGGTGCGGAAGTATGTTTCACGTTGTGTGGTTTGCGCCAGGGCAAAGGCCCAACGGGTGGCACCAGGGGGGAAATTGAAGCCGCTTCAAATTCCTTCTAGGCCATGGTCCTCAGTGAGTGTGGACTTCATCACAGGACTGCCCAAGTCACAGGGGATGGATGCCTTGATGGTGGTGGTGGATCGCCTGACTAAATATGCAGAGTTTTTCCCTTGTCAGTCAACCATTTCTGCAAAGGTGGCAGGACAGATTTTTGTAAATGAGGTTTTCTCCAGACATGGGGTGCCTGAAGAGATTGTGTCGGATCGTGGTCCACAATTTACATCTAAATTTTGGCTCCACATGTTGGGGAATCTAAAGATCAAGGCTTGCCATTCGTCAGCATACCATCCTCAGTCAGACAGCCAAACTGAGAGAGTAAATCAGATATTGGAGCAATATTTGAGGTGCTATGTCTCAGGGCGGCAGGATGACTGGGTATATTGGGTGAAGCTGGCTCAATTTGCTTATAACAATCATAAGCATTCATCCATGGGTATGACCCCATTTTTCGCAAATCACGGCCAACACCCAGAGGGTATGGGGCCCAGGGAGCAAGGTCAGAATCCAGCGGCAGATGAGCTGTCGCGAGATACCCGGGACACCCTGGAGCTCCTGAAGAAGAATTTGGTGGTGGCGGTCGCAGCTCAGAAGAGGAAGGCGGACTGGCATAGATCTGAAGGTAGAGCTTTCAAGAGAGGTGATTGGGTCTTGGTGAATGCTCAGAACTATGCCTTGCCTGTAAGGAGCTGGAAATTGGGGCCAGTGGCGTTGGGCCCATATCAGGTAGTGAGGGCGGTGAATGAGGTGGCATTTGAGCTGAAGCTCCCAGAAGGGTCAAGAGCCCATCCGGTGTTGCATGTATCGCAGCTCAAGCCATTCTTTGGCCAGCCACCTGAAAGGGTTTCTCCTTTATTTCCAGCTGGAGGAGGAGCTGAAGAGTATGAAGTTGAGGAGATTCTTGACACCAAAGTGGTGCGAGGACGTCATTCATTCTTGGTACGTTGGGTGGGTCATCCTATTGAGGAGTCCACATGGCAGTCAGCTAGGGATTGTGCCCGATGTCCTGAGAAAATCCAAGAGTTCTTCCTGTCTAGGGGGGTGATGTGACGGTTGAGGTCTATCCTCAGCATCACATTGCCCTGATCTTTGGTAAGACAGGGCAGGCTGTGTCTGTATATATGGAGGAGGAGGGGGCGTTGGTTCTGGAAAGGACGCCTAAGGGGCTGGAGCTTGGAGTAGGCCAAGGAGCAAGATGGGCGTCCAAGTCAGAACAAAATGGAAAATGAGTAAAATGGGTAGTTTCAAGATTTGATTTGGATTCGAATTGAGAATGGAATGAAACAGATGCTTGGGAGTTTCGCGGTTTGATTGGGATTCGAAATGGAACTGGCGCGGAACCGTTGAGGATTAGAACTGGCATGAAACCATTGAGTAAAGATTCCGCGATCCTGCTGTAAAGTTTACACCAAACATCATTCAAGCTGGCACCATAAGCTTATATTATATTTTATTTTAGCTTTTAACATGTGTATATAGGGAAGGAACTGGGAGCTGGAGGCTCCTCAGTTCTGTTTTCTATCAACTTGGCTAAATATTAAAAAAAGAACCTAAAATTCATATATTTATAATTTGGATTTATTTTAAAGATATTGCCTAACTGCAGCCATGTTTGGTTTAAATCAACAAGAGTTGACTTTGAGAGTGAGCTTGGGAGGGCTATTGCCTCCCTCTATACCTTGTCTTGGAGTCAAGGCATGTTGCTGGGGTTAAGTATACTTGCAACTGTCTTCCAGGGGGTGCTTGTCCGATCTTGTAGCGCGCGCACCAGGAGAGTAGTATCAGGAGTCCTGTCAGCCCTATGGTCTTTAACATGGATCCTGTTGCCTAACTCATTCGTGGCTCATTGGAAGGAGCCAGTGCGTTACAGGACCTATGGAAGAGAATAGTGCTTCCAAGCATGCAGAAAGCTTGATTAGTAACCAGGCCAAAGTAGTAGAGATGGTAAATAACCCCAGAAGTCACTGCAAAGACTCAAGGGTAATAGATATTACCTTAGATGTGTACTTGCATTAGTATAATTGCTAAACTATAACCTACCTAATCTCAAACCAAACTCCTATCCTTCTTTCCCCACCAGAAGTACTATCTGTGGGCAATTCCCTCACCAACTTGCTCAAATTTGCCACACTTGGGTGCACCTAGCGTCCTTTTCATAATTGACTGTAGCCTTGATTATGCTAGCTCAAGGTCAGCTAAATTCATTTTTTTTTAGTACTAGATGGTCCCAACCCAAGGGGGGGGGGATTCATCGATGTAAGGTCAGCTAAATTCAACTATGCCAAAAATATTAGTTCCTAACATCTTGTTCTGATTGTGAGAGCCTGAGATTATCTCTAAAATTAGCTCTTCTAGGATGTTGAGATTGGTACATCAAATGGAAATTTAATATATAATGTCAAATTAAAATGATTATAACCCTAGTTTTTAATATAGAGTGAAACTGGTAATGTCAATTGCCTGGCCCAATTACCTAACAATATTTTTGACATCATAAATTCCATTTGTTTTCTTTATAAGGTGTAGAAACTAGCTTTTATATTATTAGATTACCAACCATGCTGCAAAGAGATTTAGTGATCTTTTTGTATTTTTGAGCATACAGATAGCATGTGCATTTTATCTACAAAACTCATATTTATATAGATGTTAGATATAATATAGTATTTTGGCAAATTGTTTCAGAATATAGTATTGATCTTATACATTCTTTTTGGACAAGATTAATTTTAAAAGTAAAAAATAAATTTGCCCTAGTAGCTACCATGAATTTTATGCACACTATAAATAGTTCTATATAAGTTTTTATGCAACTAGTCAAGTTACTATAAATAAGTAAGGTGGTAAAAAGTTCTTACCATAAATATATATCTAGTGTGGTATAGATATAGCATGTGCAGATAGATGCATCTTGATTTTTTTATATAATCAGCTCCCATATAAGTTTACCAGTTATGTGATAATACTATTTAGAAATTATGTTAATTTTTATAGTTTTACTAAATATATAATCTTACATGCACTATATGCAATTAGTTATCTTCACTACCATACAAGTACAATAAACTATATTAGGTTTACTTGACTAAGATGATGTAGTTGATAGTCACCTATACTCAACATGATTAGGAGCACTTTACATTTGAGGTGACATATTTAATCTAAATAACACCAAAAGGATTATAGTTTAAATTTAAATTTATTGCGGGGAAGGCCAACCATGGGACAGACACTTCTGAATATGACTCAGAAGAGCAAAACTTAGTATCAGGGAAGGCACCCCAGAGAAGCGATGCTATCTCTTGTTGCCAGCGGGAATGCCACTTATAGGGGGAGGGAACGTGTGAAGGGGCCGTAGCCACAATTGAACACGTGTGGAGGAAGGGGTCTGATTTGATGAACCAGACTGGGAAACCAGGAGGAGACCAGCTGTCAGCGACGCGGTGGGAGGTATCCAAACATCCACACTTGAAAGTGGTCCACCAAATGAGACCGGAATCTGTGGACAGCTTCTGGGAGGGTGGGGTGGAGCCTGCGATGGCATCCAAGACAATCGTGTGGATGATCCACATGGCGATTGCAACCAATAAAGCACGGAGGGAGGGTGGAAGGGAGGAGGCCATTGATAGAGCAAACATATCTCTTGACAGACTGAAGGGATGCGTTTGATCCTGGCCCAGCAGACGTTGAACTTCACGCAATATCACTTTAGAGGTAGGGCACTTCTCCAGGCGGTGTAACAGCGTTCCATACTGGCCACACACGACACAGGATGAGTGTAAAGTGTTAGAGCGCTCAGCTGTATGATACACCCGCCTCAGGCAGCGCCACACATGTGAGCGGACTTGAGGCTGCAACAGAGGATGGTGTGCGTATTTCCAGATAGTTTTTGGGTCTCAAGGGAATAAGGGATGCCCATCATGTCCAGGTAGTCCACCCTGGATATGACATAGGGCCTTGTGAGGATCAAGCCATCTTGAATGGGTAACCCCTGTACCTCCTGTGTAAACTGAGGAGAGGGGCGGCCTCTCTGGGATGTGTGTCTGCTAATACGAATTCTCCACTCAGCGCTCCGCATGGAGAGGAGGATTCGTTTGTAGTGGGTTTTAGTCCCGTGAGGGCCTGTGGCTGATGGGTGTGAAGCGAGGTATTTTGTCAGGGAGTGGGGGTTCGATGGGTTGTTGAGGCCCAAGGCTTGGGAGAAGTTGGAGCGGGCTGCGCGGGACCAGTGTTGGGAGGGGAGCATAGGGGCAGTGACGGCCGCTATCCAGGTACCCAAGATCTTGGCAGCATGGGCTCTGAAGTCGAGCAAACCCATGCCACCATGATGATGAGGGCCAAACATGACCTCTAGCCATACACGTGGAGGGCGGCCTGACCAAAAACATCCTTGCAGCAGGGCATACAAGGATTTGAAGAAGCTTGGGGAGAAGGGGATGGCGTGGGCTCCAAACCAGACTTTGGAGAGGAGCATAGAGTTGGCTAATACAACCCTACCAGTAAGGGAAGTAGGGTGGGCTCTGAGAGAGGCGATTCACTTCGTCACGTTGTCCAGAATATGGCTCTCCATTACTGCTGACGCGTATCCGCCTGCCTCCATCCACATGCCCAGATGGCGTACTGGTCCTATGGTAGGGCGTGGCACGAAGGGGAGCGCCAGTGGGGTGGTGTGTGTTGAGCTGGTAGGGCGAGGACGTGGGCGAGCAGATGGGCCGGGTTAGGAACTAATTGCTGGGGCCCAGCAGTTCTGAGACCAACCAAGGAGGATGATTTCGGTTTTAAAAAGCATTCAGTGCCGCGTTATTTACACGGGAATACTCCTAGATGAGAGCTTCAAGCGCGCGTGCATCTTGATTATTAGACACCCCAACCACACAATCATCTGCGAACGCCATCATCTTGACTGGGGCTTGGCCTGGCACGTGGACCCCAGTGAGTTGAGCATTCACATTTCGCAGTAGTGGGTCAAGGCTGAAGTTGTATAAGAGTGGGCTGAGGGGGTCCCCTTGTCATAAGCCCCTTTAAGGGCGGACTACTTCCATTAGGAAGCCAGGGCCACGTACTGCCATCGTTGCAGATTCTGTGAGCAGCATCACCCAGTTGATGAAGCGAGGGGGTAAGCGGAATTGATGGAGGCAGGCCCTGAGGTATTCCCAGTTTACTCTATCATAGTCCTTCTGTTAGTCCAAGAATACAAGTGCCCCAGAGGCTGTGAACTGACATGCATTAGCCACAGAGTGCACGTTATCCCAAATCGACCTTCTGGGTATGAAGCCGAATTGCTCTGGGGAGATGGTGGCAGATGCTATAATCCCTAAACGGTTAGCCATGATTTTTATTAAAATTTTTGTATCCGTGTTGGTTAAAGAAATGGGGCGCCAGTTGGCTAAGTCTAGCTTATCCCCTCCAAAAGGATTATAGTAATTGTGCAAATTATAGGGAATTTATTAAGATTTCAAAATTCCTATTTCAGTATGACCTAATTAGGAGAATGTATGTTATACATAATTTTTAAAATTTTTAAATTAATTTGAGGTATGCCAACCAGGGGACGGACATTACCAAAACAGAAACACCAAAAATGAACCAAACCAAACATGACCGACCACTTAAAACAAGCAGCTAGACACACAAAATGAGAAAACAACCAACCAGGTGGTACAGCGGTGAGCCGCTTAACCCATCGTGGCGGAAGGGGAAGGTAGATCAAGGGGCTCATCTGCGGGTCTCTCATCATCATACAGAACGTGGGCCAAGGCAGAGAGCAAGGGCGTGTGGTTATCAGCAATATACTGGGCAAGTTTGCAGAGGACCAGTCGCTCAGATATATTGTTTTCAGCATAAATCGCACCTAAGTAAGTGAACAAAGCATTTTTCTGCTTTAATGTGGATTGCCAGAAGTTTAGAGAGTAAAGCGGAGCTAGCGTGGGTAGCTATTGGTTTGTATTGCAAAGTGGAAATAACTTTCTGAATGGCATCTGCGGCATGTTTGTGAAGCTGAATAATAGCGTTTTTGCTCTGTGGGGTCCATTTTGGGGCAAGAATGGGAGGGGGAGACCTTTGTCAAAAATTATCGCTGTGTGGGCAACAGCATTGCAGGTGATATGTGTGCCAGTTTGGGCAACGGCAGCCACAGCAAAATGATGGTGAGCGCATAACAAATTGTCAATTGGTCATGGGGCATAAGAGCTCTGAGGGATCTCAATGGGGGTTTGTAGCAGGATAAATTCTTTCATAATGACTTCAGGATCTTCAATCACATTACCCATTTCATCAGTTTCATCCAATGTGGTCCACGGGTTCATGTCATACAAATTCTCGTTTTCCACAAATAGTGTGGTTTAGACTGGCAAATGGATTTGGGCATCGATTGAACCTTTGCCAAAGATGATTAATTATTGGTGGAGCATTGGTGGCACTGGGCTTAGGAGTGGCCTGATTGGCTGCTGTGGGTGTGGGAGTGACAAGTTTTGGAGGAGGGGGTAGTATTGTACCACATTCCAAGAGGGCTGTGGAGAAGTCAGCGGATGGGGAACTAGTGGCTAAGTTTGCCAATTAAGAAGAAGCAGCAAGATATGGGCAGCTACGCTTTGAGTGATCCAACTTAAAGCAGGATGAACAGACATTTTGCCTGCCCTTGAAATGGGCCCAGAATGGGTGGTCAGGGGCAGATGCAACGAAGGCGCGAGGGGGAAGCTGCTCCAAAATGTTACCAAATCTAGGGCTGACTGTGGTGAATGCCTGAGGCCCAGCGAGGTGTGTGGCTCCATTGGGGACCACAAATTTAAGGATGGGGTCACCACCGTAGGCTGCCAAACCTTCCATCAGCTCCTGATGGAGCACTTCAGGGGGAAGGTGAGTGGGCAACCCAGCAAACTGAACCACCATCATGGAGTCAGTGGGGAGCTGGGTGCGCGTTGTGGGAAATGGGGTGCCTTGGAAAACCAGGGGCACAGTTGCTTCAGTGACAGCATAAGCTTTGCTTGTGAAACTGAGGTCAAAGTACCCCTTATAGGTGCAAAATTGATATAGCTGGCGGGTTGAATCACCACCTGTGCCATTTTGATAATGGCCTTGTCTGCATATGGGAACAACTTCTCATATTTGACCCAAAGGCCAACATGCATGCAAGAGAAGGAGAGTATGAGAGGGAAGTGTGGCACCATCTAGTAGCGTGCGAGGTGGATGGCGAGATCCTTGGGTGAAATGAACTGACCCAAGGATTTTTATGACTATATGAACCAGTTTTAGCGTGTTTTTCCCCAAATGGAAAACGCTGGGTGGGGTTTTACTGCTACCTCACATGGGAGCAGCAGGCGGTGGGGCTGTGGACATCAGTGAATCAGTTATGTGGTGAATTGGATTGTGATTGGTTTCCAATAAATTTAAAATTTGCTCAAAAGTAGTTTTAAGTGGAAAGAAAAAAATCTTGTATATTATAAATAATCTTATCTATTATCATTCAATGTTATTAAGCAATAAATACAGTTTTTAGTAGTAGTTACATTAAAAGGGTTGAGCTAAGGCCTCATTTATAGTTTTTTAAAAGTCCTAGGTATTTTTTTAAATAAATGCTTTAACAGGCTCTTCACGGCAACAGACTAAAGAAGACATGGTTATAAGGGAAGGATGGTCAAGAGGTGTCGCTTCTAAGCCCAGGTCTGGAATCTTCAAGTACCTAACAAGGGTAAGCAAGTTTATAATTTGATTGTTGCTCTGGAGAGGCGTAACGTAGAATGTAACTGGTTTAAACTTAAAAAGTTATTCAGTGTCAAGGCTTTCAAATAGTTAACAAGATTTATTCCTTTCTGAATACATAAATTTGACATAAAGAAAAAAGTACAACAATGTTGTGGGTGACTTTAGACACAGGTAACTCAGTGGGGCATTGGACGCACCTTAGACTCATAATTTTTAGATAAAACCAGGTCAGTGGTAATTTTTGTTCATCTTATGAAGAGTTATACAAAACTTATTTTGGAGGAATGCCATTGCACAGGGTGGCAATGGCGTTGTATAGTCGTGTAAGATGGAGCAGAGAAAGAAAAAAATATGCTCTGTTAAAAAGTTGAAGAATAAGAGATCTATATTCTTTGCTCTTGAAGCAAGAGATTGGTCTAGAGCTGTGGTGAAACAACCATAAATTCTTTTGTTGGGATTGGTTCTGTGGAGTCATATTTGAGGTGCACAGGTTGGTTTGCACAATAGCTAAAGGTAATCTGTATATGTACAGAAACCTTGAAAAATACAAATGAAAACCTTATTCTTGAAGTTAAGTTTAGATTATTAACTAAAGAAAGCACACAGTAGTATTTAGTATTGACGGTGGCTTGGGGCTCTTAGGTTGGTGGTCTATGTTGTGAGTAGGCTTTAGAGCTACTATCAGAACAAGATCCCCTTACAAACTGTCTGTCCCTAAATGATAAGTTACTCAAAATATATGGTTCTCATTGGTGAAAATTATTGATAACTGAGCAATATTTTAAAAACCAGGCTTGTTGCATAATAATCACGAAAGACAGGTAGACTAAATCTAAGCATTGAGGCTTTTATGGCAGATAGAATTCATTTATATACCAACAAAGTAATGACATCTAGCCAGGAATAATAAAAACACTAATGTTAATGCTTTTGGCGGCGCTGAGGAAAGGGAGCATAACAATATAATAGGAATTCAATTATCTATTTTAATACTAGTAGTGCCCAACCCAAGAGGGGGGTCCTCCATGAATCTTGATTTGATATGTTTGACAAGGGGATTATAAGATAAAAACTTCCTGAAATTGTGCTGCGGCGTTGAGCCCAAGCATCCATATTATAAGGAGAAGAGGGGTTGGGGATTTTCATATGGTTCCTGTTCCTTCAATTGGCAGACAAAGGTGGATAAAATGGGGCTTGGAGCAATAGCAGTGTGGGTCAGAAGGAAATAGAGGTGAGTATTTCATTATCAATCAGTCCAGCCATGTGCATCATCATGACTTATTGTGCAAGTTAGTTCTCAGCAAAGTTGATAAGTTAGGCACATATCTAGGAGACTTGATTTGTTGTCAAGGTTATAGATAGTTAGAGAGAAGAGTGAAGGTAACGCCACATTAAAGCATATGCAGCTCACAGCAAAAGCAAGTTCTTTGATCACATATCTGGCATCTTCTGAGAATTATGGAGGAAATTTGGTATAGGGATACCCTTGCAAAGTGACTGCATCACCATATGGAGGGTTTGGTCGAGGAGGGAGTTGGTGGGGCAGCAGCTGCTTTAAAAGGCTTTCAGATGGAAATTTTTGTAAACAAGATATTCAAACTGAGGACAGAAAATGGCGGTGAATAGTCAAACTGGGAGGTTATTTGAAAAACTAGGCCAGTAAAAGTAAGGTTTGATTCAATAGGTCCATTTTTTGCATTGATCCATTTAAAAGCTTCAAAAGGATTTGCTTTGGTCAGCTCTGGGCTAGCAACAGAGATTGGATAGGTTGCAGGAGCTGATTGGACATGAAATATAGACAATGGCAATTCTGCCAGCACCTGAGCTGCAATCTGATCAGAGAATTCTGAAAGTTTATCTTTGTTCTAGGTGGGGCTGTGGGGGCAGCGTCTGTGGTGGATGAAGGTGGAAGAGGGAGAGTTTTTTCACATAAAAACTTTGGCAAGGCTGTAGTGGAGCTGATGCCAGAGGGAGAAGTGGCGAAAGCTGCATCAGCAGAAACAGCTGGGCACTTGCACTTTGAATGGTAAAGTTCAAAGCACAAGGGACATATAGCACAGATGTTTTAAAGCATGCCTAGAAGGGATGATCAGGGGAGAATATGATCACGGTGAGGAAGGGTAATGTAAGATGAGTGTCTCAATGGGAGTGGCTGAATGTTGCAAAAACAGGAGGCCCAGTGAGATGATTGGCGCCATAAGGAACCACAAACTGGAGCACAGGTTCAGCACTGTAGGCTGCCAAACACTCTGTGATTTTATGGTGGAGGCGTTTTAGGGATAGGGAAAGCCAGAAAACTGGACCACCAGTGTGGCCTCATCCATCAGGAAAGTTTAATTGGTTGGGATGGATGTATATTTGTAAATTATTGGCAGCTGTGCTACTGCCATGATTTTGGCTTCATAAGAGAAGCTGAGGTCAAAATACCCCTTAAAGGGGCGGAAATCTTTAGATCTGGTAGGCATATAAACCGCCATGACCATCTCAATGATGGCCACACTCATATAGTGGAAGAGGGTCTCATACTAAACCCAAAGGCCAATGCGCAGGTGATCTGAAGGTGAAGAAGGGGGCTTTGGAGCACCGCCTGAAAGTGCGCAATATAATTGGCTAGGTCATGAGGCGGGATGTAATGGTCAGAACTGTATGGGCCAGCCTGGGCACGTTTGGTGGTGGCCAATAAACGCTAAGAGGCGGTGCACCACCACCCACATGCATGTGAAGTGGGTGTCAATATTATCAGCATATGCTTAAGGTGGCATGGGCGGAAAAATTAGTAAAGCTTAAACCCTTTTTAAGTTTTTCTAATTTGATTAACCAATTGATCAAATTGGAAGAAAGAGTCATTAGGAAATTCAATTTTTCATGCCCATGGAGTCAAGGCAAATCAATGTATTTTGGAATTTGAGGTTTAGCATTTCCATTGTGGAAATAATTTGATCATAAATTTGATAATATTTACAAACTGGCGATGGTCTTTAATAAGTCTAAAATGAACATTTACAGTGGCAATTCGGTACTTCAAAGTTATAGTAGTTTAGTATACCAAGTTGACGCATGGTGGATTGATCATTAAAAGGCAATATTGGTTAGAACCTCAGTCTATTAGTAGTTATAAAACATTTATGTATATAATTTATCTGTTCTTATGGCTGGTTTAGTCAAAAATCTCAACATTTCCCCTCACTTGACTAAACATTAGGTAACAAAAATAAGTAGGGTTAGATGGGTCATAGAGAGTAGTGACCATCAAGCCTGAGTGCCAAGGAAAGTAAAGCTCAGGTGGTTGATGAGGGTAACGATTTAAGTAAAAGCTGCAAAAAGAGGGTAAAGTGGGCAAGCAGCAAGCAGCAAGAAGCAAAGTCCTAGGTTATCTCCAGAATTTTTGCATGTATATTTCCAAGTTAAAAAACACAAACTGACCCAAAGCAGTACTGAAGGAGTCACTGAGATTGAGTAAGTTTGGATAGAGACTAAGGTGAATATTGGTGAAATAAGAAGCTGATGGCTTAGAAGAATAAGCTGTGGAGTAGGTGCCAGCTTTGCGTTCAAAATAGGGTCAGACCTGAAACTCAAACTAAAGCTGACCATTGCATAAGAGTTTTTAACCAAGTATTATATTGAAATCCTTTTAAGCAAGGGAAGGCTTAGGCATAATTATTCTGAAGTTTAAGAAAATAACTAAATATCTAAGATAAGATAAACAATTCTTAGCTATGATACTACTTGATATGGGGAAGGTTGCAAGAATCAAACAATTATCAAAAACAGATCTGAGATAAAAGTTTCTATTTTCAACAATAAAAATTTCTGAACTTGGTCAAACTCAATTATATTTGTACCTATTGATTTTACAAATATTTGAACTAATTTTCTCTCAATTATCAGCAATTTTTGAACCACTAGCTTCTGATCTGACTGGTAGAGCAAGAATCCTTTTTGGTCAATGAACTTAGAGATTACTAGTGTCTCTCAAGGGTTCTGGAATTACTTACAGTGGCTTCAGATGATTAGCCTTGGAAGGGCGTTATAGCCCCAAGAATAATGTCACTAGCTGTTACATCACCCTCAGCTCTTGTATGGGATTACACTCTTCTTGAAAGGACACTGGCCAAGTCAAAGTTCTTGTGAGGGGTAGCTTCATGAAAGCAAGGAGGCTTGGGAAGCAGGACCCACGGCATCAGGGAACCTTTCATGGAAGTCGCAGATCAGCTCTTGAGCTTTTGAGAAGCCTCTGTGAGACAAACAGATGTTTTTAGTTTCATCATATCCTTTCCAGGACACCAAATGCAGGAGGCGGCGTTGAGAAAAATGGGAGGCAAGGATGGCATCAATTTCATATTGGGGGTTACCATCTACAAACATTGGCTCATGGTGGGAATGCATAGGACTATCATATGCAGTCAGGAGGCATTTATGGAGGGTGCTAAACAAATTTGATGGAAGAGGTAGGTCAACTTGAGAAGCTGAAGGTCTGACATACCATATGATCTTGAAGGGTCCAACATACTTGAAGCCTAACTTTAGGCAGGTTTGGTTCAAGTGTATGTTCTTAGGGGTAACCATGTCCAAGTCACCTAGCTTGTACTCAGGGCCCTCAAATGCCAGCGGTCAGCATAAGCTTTATATATTCTCACAGCATCAGCTAAATGTTCCTTCAATGCCCAGTGTAGATCTCTGAGCTCTTTGGTGCGCTCAATTTTAGTAATAGCTGTTGACTCTGACTGGGGACTGGTTTGAAGCTGGGATTGTAGCCATAGTTTGCAAAATATGTAGAGGCGACCATTGAGGTATGTTCTAATTTATTATAAGTGAATTGCAACAGCGGTAGATGAGAGACACAATCTTTCTGTTTGTAGTTGAAATAGATATTTAAGGATTGCTCCAAAAATTGGTTTACCCTCTCTGTCAGCAGTCCAACTGAGGGTTTATGGCTGTGGAGTGGCAGGGTCAAATTCCTAATATGGACAGCAAGGCTTTCCAGAATTGGTATGAATTGTGGGCCTCATCGCTGATTTATTTCTTTGAGATGCTGCGTGTTGATTCTGATATGGCTGGACAATAAGCCTGAAATAGCCATGGCGGATTGGTTAGAAACCGCTGACAATAATTTTATAGTACAAGTATATGAGCGCCTTGGGATGAGGCAATATTGGGTCTGAATGTATGGTTATTGGATCTCTTATAAATAAGGTTATTATGAGATGTCAATGCACAATGAACAATTGATATATTGCCTCAAACTAGGGCGATTGTGAATTTAATATATGGTGAACTCTGTTGGACTAATAAGAATATGGCGGAACAAATAGTCTAAGAAAAGGGTCAATATCAACAAAAGTTGCCGAAATATGTGATACCAGAGAATAGAAGGGAGAGGATTGTTAGTAGTTTTGTGAGAATGGAGCAGAGAGAGTCTGCTGAATATATTGCATTAAAATAAAGAAGTTTTGTCAGGGCAATTGATCCATAGTATTATTTCTATTTTATTTGATGTGTTTTAAGGACTGACAATCTCCATATCTATCATTCTATTGCTCAGTGGGATTCACCCTGTGTGAAAACCTTACAGAGTATCTCAACTATTCCGCTGAATTTATACTATTGTTGCTCACTACAGGGTGCTCATTGATCAATCAAAACAATAAAAAATCTTCAGTCACCAGCCATGGCGCATCAGGCTTGCTTTAATAAGGGATCTCCATGACGTGCTGTACCTGTTGAATATGTGGAACCCAATTTGCCTTAGACGCTGTGCTCAACAGGCAGTAGGAGCTTCTGCAGGAGGTTTGTATTGATAAGCTGCCTCCATTTGATTGCGATGGGAATATTCATAAGTTTTTTAAGTGATTTGATTTTTTCAATGGAAGGAGCCTAAGATCAGCATAAAGTGAAACTATCAATATCCACCTTGGATGTTGGAAGTGGTGATCTAGTCAATTACTATCTTCCAAGCAGTACATTACATATAAAGAAATAAAGGATACTGTGCTGCGGTTGTTCAGAGAAACCATAAAGATGTTGCAGTGGAAGGTTGAGTTCCTAACCAAAAGGTTTGAGTTTAATGAGATCTTCACATTTGCTAATCGATTTATGGTGGAAGATCACATGTTAATTGGGGAAGGGACTTTATCTAAATCTGACATATGCATTGCAATGACCTCCGCGGTGAAGCCATACCACAATCTCTACAATGTCATGTCCCCAATGTTGGAGGAAGAGTACCTCTGCTTAAATTGTTCCGTTTTTGTGCCATCTAACCTAACCTTCCCTCCACCCAATAATGAGTGGAAACATACTGCTGCCATCATTGAACCTTTTTATTTGTGAAAATCCAGCTGTTTGGTAAAGCTTCTGCCAAGTTCCCCTCCGCAGTTCAACTTCCGCCCCAGACCTGCTTATTGGCAACAGCTCAATTACTGAACTGAGTATAATTACATTGATTGCCCACAATCAAATTATCAGCAAGGCTCATATTATAATAATCAAGGACGCAGGCCCTACAAGGTTAATTATTTTAAATGTGGTCGCTTAGGGCACTTGGCCTGAGGTTTCCCCAATCATTGGGTCCATCATGTACAGCAGGAAAGTAATATTAGGGAAAAACCAGAGCGGAGTAGAGATGGTACTCTCTACTTCCACTATCTTAAACCCAAATGTCCCACCTGAACCCATTGAGGTAAATACAGTTGAAGTCCCACAGTATGATGATTCATTCGTATTTCAGCAGCCAGTTGGAGGGGTGAATAATGTGAAATGAACACAAACCAAAGCTGTGGTAGAAGAAGGAGATCAGATGCAGCCCATGCCATACGCTTGTCAAGTGTTTAAACAATTTTCCACTGACAAGTTGGACCCACCCGCAGATTCACCTTCCTTGCAAGGAGTAACCATCGCTCTTCCAGTCAACACTATCATCAAAAATACCCCAAAGTTGGTGAGAGGATTGCAAGTCTCCTTGAGAACAGAGATTCTTTAAATATTCATGCGTTAACAGTCAAGATAAATCATATTCATACTGTACGTACTGTGACATTGTTGTAGCCAAAACCCAAGTCTATGCTATAATAAATACAGGTGTTCCAGTTGACATAGTTTCCACTAAGTTGGTGGCTAAGTTGACATTAAAACCTGATGTGGAATACCAGATGGCATATGGGACCGCTGGAGCAGATAGCACGGTCTTTGAAGGAGCATACAGTGTGCTTCTGTTGCGATTTGGGTTGATTGTCATTATAGCCCTGGAGATAGTGTTGCCTAATAATAATTATAACATGTTAATTGGAACCACTTCTATGCAACACTGTGGGCTTTCGTTGATATAACAGAGAAGACATTTAAACTTTTGGGACAACGGATCCCAATTTACTTTACCTCCAGCGGAGTGCCAAAGGACTCAGTGCACTTGGGCATATCAACCTTGCCTATAGTGATGGGATGATTTTGGTGCTCTATCATCAATTAAAAAGAGGACTCAGCCCCTTCCACAGAAGTTATATGAATATCAGAGGATGCCTCTCCGAGCCGCTGGACTATTATCTATCCCCTCTGGTCATCAAGTAGTAGTGAACACCAAATTGGAGGTAGAAGTACCACATGGACTCTATGTGGGAGTTATTGGGCCTTATCAGCAATTGCAGCTTGAGCCACACGTGGCTTCAGGCATCATACTCCTGGGACACGAGGAGATCAAAGATTTTACTTGTGAACCTACAAATGGAACCATTGAAAAATCACCCAACATCAAATAGTGGCGTATTTACACTTGACTTCTATTGATGAGGTCCTTCAGGTTCACAAATTTGGGTTGCTAGACGAATTTGGTCTACCTGTTGAACCACAGTCCGCTGTAATGACTGTAGTACCACGTGATGATTTACTGGGGTTATTGGAAGTACAGAAGGATCAAGCGATACCTTTATTTCAAAAGTATAAAGAGATTTTTGCTGTTGATGACCATGATTTAGGATGCGTTCAGGGGGTGGTCCATTGGTTGAACACTCGGGATCATCCTCCCATCAGGTCACGCCTAAGCCACTGATCCTGGGAAGCTGAGGAAGTTGTGACAGTGGAGATCAAAAAGCTACTGGAGCAAGGGATTTTCAAACCTTTGAAGAGTCCATGGGCATCACCTGTCTTAATTGTAAAAAAGAAGAATGGTATTCACTGAGCTGTAATATACTACCAGAAGCTCAACGGTATCGCCAAGAAGGACTTATACCCTTTTCTACGGATTAATGATGTGCTGTATTGATTAGGTGGAGCTCATTACTTCTTGGAAATTGATTTAATATCAGGTTATTGGCAGATCGAGTTACCCACAGTGGAACATGAAAAATGCGCCATTATTACATCCAAAGGACTTTAAAATTAACCCATATGCACAGGGCTGTGTAATGCCATATCTACGTTCCAACGGACCATGGATACCATACTTGGCAACCTTAAGCTGTTGTGCATCCTTGTGTACCTTGATGATATCAATGTCTTTTCCCAAACATTCTCTGAGAATCTCACCCATCTGGAGGAGGTCTTCCGCCAGATTTTGAAGGCCAACATAAAAATCAAGCCTCAAAAAGTCACTTCTTCAACAATCAGCTGATTTCCTAAGGTTTGTAGTAGACTTGACTGAGATGAAGCTTTAATCAGCTAAGGTTGAGGCTATCACGATGATGACTACACCAAGCATTAAGCATAATATAAAAGTATTTTTAGGATGATCAGCTATTACCACCACTTTATACCCAGATTTTAGTTGTATTGGAGGTCTACAGTTCGAGTTATTAAAAAAATGCCACGTTTAAAAGGATGGAATGCCAAAAATGCTCTTTCCATACACTTTAAATGGTGCTAATCAGTGTGCCAGTGTTGCGCTAGACAGACTTCAATAAAGAATTCGTCGTTCAAAGGGATGCATCCCTTTCCGCTGTAGGGATGGTCCTATCTCAAAAAGACGATGTTGAGGAGGATCACCC
>JAKSZP010013902.1:0-33196 GCA_022478985.1 Massospora cicadina | reverse complement strand
CCTAGATTTGAAAAACACCTTATTGGCTGCCTTCTTCCAAAACCTTGTGACTTCTGAGTTGGTCAACTATCTACACGATGCTCACAAATATAAGACCCTCTCAATAGTGGATACAGATCAGGACCTCAGCCCCTGTAGGAATCCCTTCAAAAGTAGCAAAAAACTGTCACCAATACGCTTTAAACTGAGCAAACTAAAAACATGAAGGCACTACACTTAATAAGCATAATTATTTGCTAAAATTTCAAACATAAAGGCACTAGGCCTCCAGATGCCGCTAACATAGCATCAATGGAGTCCTCTAAGTAACTCGCAGAAGGAGGGAAAAGAGTAAGCAAAATAGAAGTGGATCTAATGTATCAGAAGCCCCAATTCCACTTGATCAAAAAGAGTATGTTGACAATGAGATTACACAAATGTACATGCGGTGAAAAACTATCAGAAGAAGGGTGTTATACTTGAAGCAACAGAAGTAATCGCAAAGCTGTATGTATAGTAGATAATTGAGAGTATATTGGCTGAAGGGCCGAGTATTACAGCAGATAAACCAAGTTTGAAGAGGTGTACATAGGCATGTCTATTGACACATATATCAATGAATGTCCTAGTATCAGAAATAATTTAAAGCAACTTTTAATTATTTAAATTCTTCACATATCCATTTAGTAAATTCTATTGATTCTTATTAATTTGAGTGCAATTACGTTGTTATTCTATTCAAAAAACAGAGCTTTAGATATTATCAATAGTGGAGCGCCCATGAATATTGCCTCCGTTAAGCTAATCAAGAAGTTGAAATTGCTCCTGACATTATCCATCAATAATACAGTACAGCGGGCCTTAATAGCACTAAGAGAGAAGGAGCTTACAGCGCCTTGTTGCTGCAAACTAGTGCTCTGGTATTAGCAGCACCTGCAATAGTGCTCCCCAACGCCAACTATAATATATTATTCAGAACTAGTTTCTGAGGACCTATAGAAATTTCTTGCATTCTAATAACATCTTGATGATATAGGGCAAAACTCATGACCTAATAACGTCATGCTAATACAAAGCCCACCCGCCGTCTCTAAACTTAATTAATATCTTATGCTGATGAGATAATACCAGTCAGATACACTCAGAGGTGATTTGAAGCTAACCAGTTCTGAAAGTCCTAACTAAAAAATTTAGGAATACAGCTAAGAGTGAACAAGGACGCAACAGTATCATCAGGCTATTACTGGTCATGAGTACTGGGACTACACTGGACATCTTAAGGATTATGAGAGTAGGCTATACTGCCTTTTAATCGTCCTTGTGTGAACCCAGTGTAGCGCATAAATACTTATACCATGGCACGGCGAAATTGATGTCCCATTTAGTATTTACCAACTGGGATATAAAGGTAAAAATTATCAAGTGGTCACCTTCAAACATCAGGGTTAAAAGAATAAATTAAAACCAGCTGTCAAATTTGGCAATTTATCTGAGTTCAGATTAGCTACTGAGGGCAATGAGGTGCATGCTATAATTCCTTAAAAACCGTTTACTGGAAAATCAGAGCAACAGAAGGACAAAGCCCTGGAATTGATTGAACAATACTCCGAAAATTTTTGCAAAAGATGCCCAGGATCTAAGTTGTGCAAAAGAAGTAAACTTATATCTATACTGGGGAGCACGCTCTTATCAGGATGAGGCTGATATAGTGTTCTTGAGCTAGTGATGAAGTAATCATGGAAGCGTTTTACAAGATACTTAAGAACATAATGATAATGCTCTCAAAAAACCTGTGGGTCAGCCCAGTTTTAATCTTGGTGAAAAAAGATGGCATCAATCATGTTTTAATTAATTATCATTACCTCAACGCCATAACAAAGAAGGATTTGTACCCATTTCTTAGAATCAAAGATGCATTTAGACTGTCTGGGAGGTGCAAAGTACTTTACCATGATGGATCTTGTCTCCAAACACTGAAAATCGATTTTCCTAGAGAGGAACAGGAGAAGTGTGCAATTGTCGTGGTGTAAGGTCAATTTTAACCAGCATGCATGCCACAAGGGCTAGCAATGCTAGCGAACTTTCAGTGTCAATGGATGCCACCATGAGAGACCTTAATTTACCTGTGTAGAGGGTACCTGTATGATACTAATGTCTTCTTGTGGCCATTTTCCAAACACCTGGAGCATCTTGCACAAGAGTTCAAACGACTGTTGAAAGCCAATATGAAACAAAACCTCAAAAAAGATAGTTCTTCAAAGAACTGTTGTAATACCTTGGCTTTTTCATTGATCCTGAAGGCTTGCGGCCTAATTTTCAGAAGATGGATATGATTAATAACATGCAAGCTCTGACGAGTATAAGAGATATCCATGTATTCTTAGGCATGGTGAGATACTATTTAAGATTTATTGAAGGATTCATAACGATTGCCAATACCTTATTTCTCTTTCTGCAAGAGAATGTTGTTTCAGTTTGGCAGCCAAATGTCAGCAAGCCTTTGAGTTATTGAAGACCATGCTGAGAATGGTGCCTATCCTCTAAAATCCAGATTTAAGCAAGCAATTTATTGTAAAAAATGACGACTTTTTGACTGCAATTGGGGTCATGTTATCCCAGATGGTGGATAATGGGGAGGAGCATTCAGTCGTTTATTGCAGCAGGACCCTTAATAAGCATGCCGTAATTATACAGTGACTGAACGTGAGTAATTGGATTTTATCTACGATTTCTAAGCAAAATTAATGTACATTCATGGTACCAAGTTTCAAGGTGTAACGGACCACTGATAATTACGTTGGCTCCACAACCTAAAAGGAGCCTGAAGTTCTTTTATTACACTGGGCTCTAAAATCAAAAACGTACAACTACAAAACTATTCATTGAGCTGGATCAGTTACCAGAACGCGAATGGACTATTACAACTTCAAATTTAGGGCCATTCTGAGCAACTTGGCTGATGGGCTCTATAAAAAAAATCAAATAAATCAGAAGTATGAAGATGAACCGCCTAAAGTAAAGGAGGCTATTTAGAGAGAATTAGTGGCAATGTATATTGGGATAGATCTTATACAAAGTCAAGCTTGATGGAAAGTGAATTTTTCTTTAGCCTTCCAAACAGGTAGATACTAGTAACCAGGACCACAAGATAGCCAGAAAAAGAGGATTGATCAAGACGTTGAAATCAATTTAATCCAATATTTACTGGTATTCCATGCACTTTGAATTTCAAATTGAAAATGCCATAATTGTCAAATTGAAGAACCTATGAAGTCAGATGCGAAATATCAATTAATGAACCCCACTGGGCCTGGCATACTATATTGTAGATGTTGTTGGTCTCTTGCTCATGAGCATAAGCAGCAAGTACATCATTGTTTACTACTAACCATCTGACAAAATGGGTGGAAGCAAAAGCAATATAAGATGTCAGAGCCTTGATAACTGCCAAGTTCATTATGGATTACATTTTCTACTAGCATGGATGTCCTCAAAGCTATCCTGGGGGACAACGGAAGGTTTTTAATGTACAGATAGTGAAGCGCTTGAATAAGTTGATGTCCATCAATGGAGTGTTGTCAACACCATACCATCATGAGACTAATGATATTATATCAAGTGAATGGCAATCTTGTTGGCATATTGCACAAAAACGCAGCTGCGGTGCCTTCACGACGGGCTACCTTCACTAGTGCTACAGTGTTGCATAAAATAATGGACATCATGGCAGCACAAGACACTCTCCGTTTCAAATTATGCATGGTAGACAGCCAGCTCTACCTCCATTGATATATTCAACACTAAAATAAACCAAAGCTGTAAGTCCTATGAGTTTTATTCAACAAATGGAGAGAATCTATATCAAGTTGCAGTCCAAGGCTTATCTTAATGTTATTAGCCAAAAAAGCAAAGAGTTATAAAGACTCTACTCAAATGTGCTGTTCCCAGGTCCAGGAAGGAGACTTGGTACTGTACTGTGACACCCACATTGTAGGCTGCGAGCACAAGTTGCCCTTGCTTTAAAAGATCCTTTCATTGGAATGGAGAAATCATTTGAAGATTTTTATACCATCAAGTATCAAGGCAATTGGGTTGGTAATAGTTTTTTACTAAGTACCTTTGTCCATACTATAAAGAATAAAAAGATAGTTGGAAAAAGAAAAATTAAATAAAATTAAGAAAAAATAAAAAACATAAATAAAAAAATTATAAAGATGATAAACAATATCAATTAAAGAAAAAGCAATTTTCAATTTATATTTTCAGAAGCATTTTCATCATTGAAGCTGAATACCATTTCTTCTGGAGGGGAGGAGAGTGAGATTACACAGATGTAGTTTGAAAAGAGTGACTGGGGGAGAAATTCAAATCTCATATAAGTCGCTGTTGTCAATACCATGTCAAAGATGCACTAAACTTAAAAGGACTTTGGCACCAGGCACGTTGTCCTGTCCAACTAAAGAAGGACCATTAAACCAGGGGAAGAGGTCAATGTAATGGACTTAGTAACATGCGGGAGAGGTTACACTCAGGGAATAAGCTGCGGAAAGAAAGATACAATCAGCAAGAAGGCTTTCAAAACAAGGATAATTTGGAGGAAAAAACACTTTTGCTTAGATCATTTGCAAGCGAGCTTAGTATAACACTATGCGCATTTTGGGCATGATTTATGCGGGAAAGTCTGCTGGCAGAAAGTGAACACACGCGCCAAGTATATTCATTGAGGAATATACCTTTTAATAAGCTCTTTTGACAGGCTTTTGCAAAAAGCGCATTAGATCCAAATGATATGACGATCTTTTAAAGCACAATTATTGAGGCTAAAAGAATGTGCAAATCAGTATTAGATTTTGATGGAGCACACCAGAGCTTAGCTAATGAGTGAGCAAAGAGAAGATACTGGTCAGTTTCAAATGAATTGAATGAAGAAATAATGGGCTTAGATTCAAGTGTGGAAGCCATGTAGGCTTTTAAGAGTTCATACTTAAACCAATGGAAAAACCAAAAGTAGCTACACATCCTGTACAAAGGGAAGAAATATGACTATATAAGGGGAAGATTTGAAACAGTGAAAAAAGGAAGCCAGAAGATCATGATCTGATGAAGTTGATGTCAAATACTTTTTGGGTGTCATGGGGCTATATAAGATTTAATGAGGCGGTCAAAGGTGTATTGGGGTTGATCCATTGGGAAGTTCACTAGAAGAAACTAAAAATTTAGGGTACTGACTAGGGTTTACTGAGTTTTCTGATGAGTTGCAGCTGGCTTGGAAGATAAAATTCTTGATAACAGTTGATTATAAACTAGTTGAAACAACATAAGAAAGTGAAGGCAGGTTGCATGGTTACCATAGCGCGCTACATGGAAGAACTGAGCCTTAAAAACACTTCTATCCTTGGCAGAAAGGCTACCGAGGTAGCAATCATACTTTTGAGGATTTTAAGAAATAAAAGTTTATGATCAAGAAGGAAAGATACCGCGAATATTATCCATTTAGAGTGGAAAGTGTTAATGGTTATCTGGACCTGAATCGCCAGGTAGATTTGATATCTAAAATAATAATTTAGCTTTTTATAATTTATTATATCTTATGCTAAAATATGAACAATTAAGGACCAAAAATATTCAAAGTACAAATTAAACTTAGGATATGCGTCCTAGCAGTTCCACTTATATTCAAACTTGATGACCTGGGATTGGGGTATTTATTGTTCATGTCAAAACTTGTTTTTAAAGTTGATCAAGAAACAATCAAATCAATTACTATTTTGTGGTATAAACTGCTTTAGTATGTTCTACCATTGCTCAAAAGGAGCAATGGTTAGGCTATTTTTAAGATGCGTAATAGGAAATGCCGTCATAAATTATTTGTGTCAGTTTGACACTGTCCATGCAGCTTAGCTGAGTACACTAGGACGCCTAATAATTTTGTAGATCTTATGAAGTTCTTCATCATGATCCACTGGTTAAGTACCAATGTGAGCTGAGGTGTCATGGGAAGGGTCTGTTTAACAAAGAAACCTATAAATTCTCTCTAAAAACAGATATAATTCATTCTTTTAAAACAAAAATTTCAAGTAGTTTGAAACATACAAGCTTTTTATAGTTTTACTTTTCTTAATTTATTTGAGGTGGGTCGACCTTGGGACAAATATACCACACTGAGAATTTTTCTAACCAGTACAGGTTTTGAACTTGAAACCTGCACTAGGGTGAAAGCAGTTTTACCTGCCAGGCTAACCACCCTTTATATTAATACTTTTCTATTTTATTTAGTTGAAAATTACTTGTGATCAGGAAGAGCAGGGTAGGAAGCCAATGTACAGGTAAACGACAGAATATAAAGCCTCAAAGTCTTATCTTTAAAGAGGTTATATCCTAAAAAATTATCACCATCTGATCAATCGTCCTCATACAATAGGCGTTTATAACTCCACTTTTACCCAGATGATGAACTAGACCTCTGAAGTAAGCCATAAGTAAAGAAATAGGCTCTCCTCTTTTGGCTCAGGCTTTAAAAATGGTTAGACTCCGCTGAGAGGGGTTGTGATAGACAAACACGGGAGGCAAGGTTTGAGTTTTCTAGCTCAGCATCCAGAGTGATGATTGTAGATGCTGAAACTAAAGATTATCACTACCAGTTAAAAGAAAAAATTATGCGGGTGAATTGGGCATTAACTAGGGATACATCTGGTAAGTGAGAAGGGTTTCACAAAAATGAATCAAGGAAACTTCGTTGTTACCTTTTACAAAGTTGTACTTAGAGTTGAACATGGAGAGCGTCTCAAGCTGGAGGGACTGGCGCAGGAGTGACTTTTGTGAGTATTGGTAGTTGGGGAGCTTGCGGTGATCTATTTGGACATTTTTTAGCCACTGAGAGCTGTGGAGTTGGTGCGCCAGTATTTATAGTCTCTACAGCTTCCAGAAATTCCTCATTGTATATGGCATAGTTTTATTAGGTGAAAGACATCATTAGAAGAGTAGGCCACTGGTTGTTCCAGCCCATCACCTAATTATTACAACAGGGCTGTTCCTAATGCATTTGGAACTTCAGTTGCTACAATAAAGGGGCGTGTAGGTTCTTTGTGGACCAGGACTAGTCTGTATAACAAAATGGAATTACAGTGTTCAAGGTAGAATCACACTCATTTGTCCAAGTTTGAGTTTTCTCCCAATTCAGAGTAAAGTAGTGTGGGCACATCTGATAGCTGGGGTAAACTTCTTTTCTCTGACAGGCTATGGAAGTTTCCTAATCCTTAATAGCAGCATACCTATCCTTAATTATATGCCCACTAGTAAAGATAATGTTGCCATAAAAGGAACTGATAACAGAAGAATCACATAGACTTGCCTTAATTTTGATATTCTCCTGAGAGGTGCGTTCCATCACCACTGAAAAAATTCTGTTTATGAAACTTGCTAATTGGAGAAAAAACTATGAAGTCATCCTATAGGTAACCACAAAATTCAATGAAATCCCCAAGAGTGGCATCAACAAAGCGTTAAAAGCAGGCAGAAGCTTTCTTTAGCCCAAAAAAATTTACACATAATTGAAAGATGCTTTTTGGTACAAGATGCTGTCAACCATTCCTGACCATCATTGATAAAGATCTGGTTGAAGACATTCTAAGACTTAACTTGCTGAAGGCATTGGCCTTTTCAACATAGCGCACAATTTGTTGTTCTAGAGGTGTGGGGTGTGGGTCTGGTACTGTTAAATTATTAAGGTTGCCATATCCACACAAGGGTGAAAAGATTCATTAGACTTTTACAGAAAAAGAGGGGTGCATAGCATCGATGACTCCTTAGTGATCTATCTTTTTTCTGATCATATTAATGATCCACTCGTCCAGAGAAGCCTTCTCCTTTAAAAAAGGGATTAATGGGAGATTAGATCTTAACTAGGTCTATTGTGAGTTTAAACTAAAGAATAAAGTAGTATGAGCTAGAAGATTGGGTGCTTATTTGGCCTCAAAGAAGTCAGCATACACTTTGATACATTTAATAAAATTTAGAAGAGAAGCGGGGTCACTTTCATTTGCAAATGGCAACCATGGAGTTATGAATGGTCGCCATACTAACAATTTGTCTTTAGATGGTTCAGGAACCATAAGATTATATGTAATACCTTAAGCAACACTGGGTAACACTACTTGTTTATTAGGTTTAGTCCTCAGGTCACGCTTGGCCATCACTAACCACTAGAATGGCAGGATATAAGTATCATTTGACATAATGGATCATTTCATGAAGAGGATCGCACAAAAAAAGATAGTAGGTACTTGAATTCATTGGAGGGGATTTTCTGAGATGTTTCTCACTTTAAATGGCCCTTGGAAGCATATGAAGGTCCAAATTTTCTGTTAATTTCGAAAAGATAAAATTTTGAGATACACTGATTCAATATTTACAATGGCTTCTCAGCTTCCAGTGGGGTAATGGACATGGCCAGGAACAAAAAGTATCGAATTAATGTTTATTGTGGATGGATGCAAGAGTGGTGTGACTTCTGATATGTAGTACCTCAATGGTTATAATGAAGGATTAGATAAAAATAAGGCGAGTACTTTTACCTTATAACATCAAAGTTTTTCAGCTTCTAAATGTGGATGGGTAGAATGCCACATGAGCTGAGTCTGAAGCAAGGTTTTATTCACTTCCTGAAACTCTCAAATGAACAGCTAAACATGTGATTATGCTCAGCTTAGACATGGTTAGGTATTGATGTGCTTCCAGGGTGTCCACTCGCTCCTGAATAGAACATGTGATATGAAAGTTATAGGAGGTATAAAAACAGCTGATTAGGTCAGTTTTCCAAGCCCAGTAGATCTGCCCCCAGTTTGCCTCTCCAGAGTGATTTAAAAGAGGATGCTAAAGAGACGTAGATAATCTGTGGCAAAGTTTAGATTACTTATAGCCCTCTCTGTTTTTAAGGTTAAAAGTGAGGAGTAATCCATATAGCGCGGCAGTGAAAAGTCATAAAGAGGCTGACCTCTATCTATTATATAGGGTCAAAATTTACCTCCACCAGAATCAAGGCTGGTTGAGCTTCTACCAGAGTACAGTTGACTGAGGTATCAGTAGGGGAGAGGGTGGTGACAGAAACTGCTCGCCAGATGGACCTCTTAAGTGGCAGGTGTCATTTAGCAAACTCAAATAGCCTGGGTAGAAGTGTATAGACAACACAGTAGAAAGTGGTAAACCTTCCTAATCTTAAAAGTGCCATAAAAAGGTTAAGGTGTAAGTGCACAGTTCTGGAACTACCTAGCCTTCAAAAAGAAGTACAACAGAGTTTTAACACTTCTTAAGGATATTGACAATGAAGCTGAACTTCTAGTAATTTAAAAGTGACGTACTAATGTTTGGAGACTGAAATACCAAGGCGTTTGAGTTTAAAAAACGCTATATCCAGACAGTTAAGCATAGAATCTCAATACATACTTAGGAAAAAGTATTTAAAAGAGTCCTAAAAGGTACAAGAAGAGTAAGTAAAAGTTTTGGAAAATTTTGACAAACTTTTGTCAAAATTGTCATTAGAATGAAGAGGCGTGGACCCAAAACTTGCCAAATTTATTAAATCAAGCAGAAAGTTATGGGACGCTGAGTACATTACTATAGGCAATCAATCTATTAAAATTAGCATTCCAGTAAAGACAATATACTAAATTTAATAAAAAATTAGAAGTTTAGTATTTCGAATAGCTTGTTTCCTAATATTCATACCCTTATAAGTTGTAACCCACATATTAAAAACCGTTATTGGGTTTTGAGGGGTTTCATATATGAGTCATAAATTTTATCTATAAGCTAATAACCATTTACAAAATAGTTTTAAACTCAGTTTATCAATTTGGCTATTTCTGAGGTTTGCATTGTTCAAGATTTTAACCCTAGTATGCTTAATGGAACTTTATTCTCTAGTAACTTATCTTTTGCTCCATACATCGTCGCCAATTTTAACCCAACAGTTAGGGCTACTACCCATTTCTTTCCTACAAGATCAAAAAGCATCAGGGATTTATAAAGAGACTTTAAGTTTCAGGCTCTTAAATTTGCCTTTTAGGGTAGCTTAATTCAATAAAATAGATCTATCCATGACATATGAGACTTTTTTGCTACCTCATGACATTTGGTGAGGTCCTCCCAACTAGAAGCCCCATCGCGACCTTCATACATATGAGGCAAGACTGAAAATTAGCCAGCTGGCCAACCATAATTGTTGGATTTTTAGCTTGGAAAACGGCTCACTAGAGCTTGCAGCCTTAAATCCAACAATACAACTCAGGGGCGTTTTTCACCACTGATAGGGAGTTAAAAATAAATAATAAATAATAAAAGTGTTAATTTAAAGGGTTTAATAGCGCCATGCGGTGGTAAGAGAGAAATTGATCCTTTCCTGATATTTGACATTCAGTATTTAAACTGCTTTTGAGGGTTGGATGGAATTTAGTGATAGGTTTGGAAAAGCATCAATGGTTCCAAACTAGGTAATATGGGCTTTGATACTATCATATCTTGGGGAAAATGAGTTAATTTTTGGTAAATGAAAGTTGGGGTTTTGGGGCATAATATACCCATGCGGTAAGGTTTTAATATACCAAAACCAATCAACACTTGATAAATTACTTTCACCTCAGGGTACCTCTGTCACGCCTATAAAGGGGGTGGCTCCGCGTAGATGTTGTAAAGGACTTGTTGATGTTTGTGGGAGTACCTTCCGCTGGTTGTACAAAGTCCAATACGTGGTTGGAGTAATCTGACCATTTGATTTTTTGGTTAGGTCCCATGCGGGTTTCAAAATGGCGTTACTCTGACCAACAGGGTTCCACCAAGAATTGGCCAGGGTCTTTTGGCTGATATCCCCAAATCATTCTTATTCAAATCATTTTCTGGTGCATCATATACTCTAAATGTCTAATTTCCCACTATTCGGCCAATTTTTAACTACATAATTCTTCTTCTGAGTCCTGGGAGGCAAATGTCTGACATTACCCCCTCAAGAGTGTTGGAGGGTGAATAGGGCCAAAATAAATGGCCATGAACGCGATTGATGGTGATTCTGGAGGAGAGGGATTTGATTGAATACTCATCCCCTTGTTTGTAAGTGACTGATTAAGGCCTATCCCAAACAGAACTAAGATTTTCAATTCTTGGTGCTTTCTGATTATGGTAATAGAGTACCAAGTCAGCTACTTGGAATGAGGGATGAGGGGCCCTGAGCTAATTTGTGGCCTGGCCTTCTTTGGTAACAGTCTTAGCTAAGTTAGTCATGGCCTCAGATTGTAATTGGATGATATGTTGGACCAACTTTTTCATTGCTTGAACTGTATCAGTCTAATCAAAGAATATATCTTTGGCTAATAATACTGGCACCCCAGGCTCTCGCCCATATAACACCTGGAAAGGGGACATCTTGAGGATGCGATGGTAGCTAATTTGGTGGGCCATGAGGGCACTGGGCAAGTAGAGATCCCAGTAGAGAGGGTCTTAAGTGGCCATTTTGCGGAAAATTGAGACCAAGGTCCCATCTAATCTTTCTACCGCCCCATTTGTGGATGGATTATAGGGTGCCGAGAAGAGTTGTTGAGCTACCATAGAAGTAACGAGGGAACTACCACTTTTGAAGTAAAGTTCTTCCCATTGTCACATTTGAGGAACTGGGGACTCATGCCAGGTGAAGATGTACTGGTGTAGGAAAGTAACTGTAGTTTAGCAGTCTGAGCGGGAAGAGCCACAGCTTCAACCCACTTGGTAAAATGATCATTACCAACCAAGGTATAGCGGTTTCCACCTGTATTTTGAGTGATAGGACTATTACGTCCAAACTTATGGTGTGGAAGGGTTGATGGGGCATCATAGGTTGATACTGTTATCAGGTCTTGAAGCTGGTTTGTTTCTTACAGGTCAGGCATGCATATAAGGCTTCAGTTATGGTTTCCATGATGCCCTCCTAATAGTACCAATATTTTATTCACTCGTAGGTTTTGCGCACTCCACTATGCCCCATGATAGTGTGAGACTCCAAAATGACAGGGACACACTCAGATGGCCGGAGATAGGGCAACCAATTTGCTCCTACTTTCTTATATAAATTTTTCATTCTTAATTTAGTGTTGCGAGAGTGATGAGTGAACATCATCTGTACTGGTTCATCTTTATCAGCCCAAGCTTCAGGAGTTATAAGGAGATCATGAAACCTCACAGCTTCACTATTGTCTAAGTGAAGAACAGGAAGCCGTGTTGGCCCATCTACATTCATGTGGCGCGTTCCTGCCCAATGTTCAATGGTCATATTGTAATGCTGGAGCTTCAGAGCCCAGCGAGCCAACCGCCCCATGAGGTCCTTCATATTCTGCAACCACTTCAGAGAGGCATGGTCAGTGACTACTTTGAAGGGAGTCTCATTTAAGAAGAGGCGGTAGTGTTTGACAGCAAGCAGTACAGCCAAACACTACTTCTTCATGACGCTGTAATTACGCTCAGCTTTAGAAAGCATTTACTGAAGTAAGATACAGGATGATCGATTTCATTTTCATCCAGCTGGGCCAAGATAGCGCCAACAGCATAGTTGGAGGCATCTTTAAACAACATAAAAGCCTTGCTTTAGTCAGGGTGACATAGTATGGGCCTTTTTTGCAATAAAGCCTTCAGAGTCTGAAAGGCGGCCTGTTGTATAGCGCCCCAATAGAAAGGGGTGTTCTTGGCTAAGAGACGTACAAGGGGCTCACTAAGCTGGGCGAACTTAAGGATGAAATGATAATAAAATCCATCATACCCTAGAATACTTGAATGTCACGAAGAGAGTTGGGAGCGGGTATTTTAGATATTGCTTTGACTTTATCCAGCAGAGGTTGTATCCCATCTTTGGATATGGAGTGCCTGAGAAAATCCAACTTTTTTTGAATAAAGTACATTTAGAGGGCTTAAGTTTTATGTTAGAGTTCCTCAACTGTTGAAACATCTCCTTTAGGTGTGTGTGATGCTCATTGAATGCCTTGGAGAAGACTGTAATGTCATTAAGGTAGACGATCACAAAGAACATCTTAAGATACTGGAAAATATGATCCATTGCCCGCTGAAAAGTAGCAGGTGAAGTGCACAACCCATGAGGTAAACGAGTGGGTTTTAACAAACCCTCACTGCAGATAAAGGGCGAACTTCTCCTGATCTTGCAGAGAAAGTTCCATCTACCAATAACCACTAGCCAAATCCATGGCGGAGAAGTATTTAGACCCTGAGATTTGGGCCAAAGCGTCATCAATGCGGGGGATAGGGTAGCTGTCCTTCTTAGTAAGGTTATCCAGCTTATGGTATTTTATCACTACCCAATGACCTCCATTTTTCTTCTTTATCAATAGGAGCAGGAATGACCAAGGGTTTTGGGAAGGTACCAACAACCCAGCCACAACAGCTGTTTGAGCTCCGTCTGCATCTGTAGCTCAATAACTTAGGATTTGTGGTAGGGTTTGAAATGCAAGTGCCGAGCACCACCAATGTCAATGTTATGATTCCAAGCCTTCATGTGCCCATACTCAGTATCAGATTTGGAGAGGATATTGCTATAAGAATCTAATAAGGTGTGGACTTTCTCCAACTCAGCTTGGGTTATTTCATTGGAGATTTGAACATGGGTAGGGTACATACATATTTGTCAGCGGGTAACCCCATATACGCCATAGATCCAATGCAGTGAAGTTGCTTTATTTCCTCAAAGGGAAAAAACATACCCTTTCTGATCACTTGATGATTTCCTAAAATCATATCCTTCTTGGTAAGATTTCCTAGCAGAAGGTTGATAGGTCGTTGATAGGCAGGGTCAAGTACACCTGGCAAAACTCTGGGCTCCAAATGACTAACTCAATCAATGCTAGATAAGTGCAGTAAGAAGTTGTGAGGCATTTGTAGGGTAAACTTAGTATCAATAACCCTTTTTCACCCGCTTTAATTACAACCTTTTCTGAAGCATAGAATGGGATAACCTCAATGGCGTCCACTGATGGAGGCAACATTTTTATATGCCGTCCTGCTGTGGTTTAATGTAATGTTAAGGCGGAAGAAGGAAACTTAACGGTGCAAGCATAATCTTTTTGTTAATCTCTTAGTTGGTCAGGATCAATGAACTTCATAGTTAAGCAAAAAGAGATAGCCCTGCTTCATGTTAATAACCCTTCATATTTGAGTATGAACTGGATTCCGATGAGTAAATCATAGGTATTATTAGTCAAAGCCACTGCCAGAGCTGCTAGGAGAAGCTTCCCAAAACGAATGGCAAGTAAGAGTACGCCCCAATGGCATGGGTATTGTTAGGACCTGCAGTTTCAAACTCTTGGTTATAGTCAAGGTCAGGAGCCAGCTTAATTTTCTTAATAAGCTTGGATGGTAAAACGTCACTAGGACTCAGTGTCAAGGATAGCTTTAACCCACACCCTGTTAATGACGACCTCCACTTTAGCCAAAGCACCACCCAAGGAGGGGGAAGAGCGAGAACCTCTTTTATTTGAAGAGTTGAGGCAAGGCGTCTGGCCGTTCCAGGGTATTTTTCCTGGATAGTCTGCAGGGTATGAATGCACTGGGTAGATCAGAGAAATGTGGCAATGAGTTGGTCAGCGTCACTGGCAGTGTCAATAATCTCAAGACCCTGTATCACTTTCAGAAGATAAGTGTGCCGAGGGATCTTAGCCCAATTAACTCTCTCTGGGATCAATCAATCAGGTACCTCCACTTCACCTGGGGCTCCTAAAACTAAAATAACTAACATCTTTATTACCCCCTCAGACTCGTCTTCAGAGGAATTATTATTGCAGGTTAGGGAGCCCATAGAAGGTGGGGTAGGTTTAGGACTTCCCTTTTGGGATGATAGGTCCTGGGGTTGCCCTCCACTTCATAAGCTTTTGGGGGTGGTGTTGGATATTTGACATCCTGAGTTTCGACCTTTGAGGTAGAGGATTTTTGCTGCCTCAGAGAGACAATTTTCAGGCTAAAGTTAGCTGATTGAGAAGTTGAGGGGGATAACACCTTAGAAGTGGATACTTTAACTTCAAAACCTAGGGGTCGCTCAGTGGCTGTGGGCTTCTGTGAAACACGTGGTGTGACTCATGGAACCTGAGAGAGGGTTTGGGCTTAAGAGCCAGTTTTGGAACCACTTGGGAAAACCGCTCTAAAGAAGAAGATGAACAGGGCAAAGGAGCTATAGCTTTCACAAGCTGCTTCTCTTAAACTGAAGATGAAAAGAAACACTGCCCCATCACCGCCATTACCAAATTATTATTGTTGTGTGAAGAGGAAACTGTGGGTGATGGCAGCTCCTTAAGAGCCGAGTTCCAGCGGGAAACAGCCATAGTAGATGCAACATGGAGTGGCATAGGATCAGGCTCATAGCTCCTTGGGTAGGGTCACACTGATAGATGTCTGCAACTGCTAATACGGACTCCTTAATATCTCATACAGTTTTTTATGTGCGCTTTACAGAATAGAGATGCATTTCCAAGGAGGGTGAGATTCTGAGCCAGCCAAGATAGCCGCAATTGCATCTTTAAGAGTTAGAATTTGTGCAAGAAACAAAAAGTTGAATTTTATTATAGAAGCGCTCAACAGACGAGGTGATTGATTCTTCCTCTTGCAAACTGAGGCACATAAAAGCCTGATTTTGTTATTGCAAACTTTAATTAGAATCAAATTCATCAAGCAGTATTTGCTTAACCTTTGCTAAGTACTAAGATTTAAAATGGTGGTAATCATTCTTTCTTGTGCTATTCGATTTAAGCAAGAATGAACCGAATTTTTTGCTGGTCAGTGACTCCTCCCATCATATATTCATAGACATATAAGAAGGAGGCAATACTGCCCTTACCATGTATGAATTTGTCTCGCAGAGGGGGTTTTCTTATACTAGGGCATTGTAGTTTGTGCTGCTCAAGCCGTTTGAGGCGAGACAGAGAAATAGCTAGCAGGAGTTCAATGGAGACTAGCTGAGAGTTCATTTACATCATTTTTGTGGCATACAGGCTATCCCTATAGTGAGCACCACTTGTTTGATTTTTAGCTTGGAAAACGACTTGCTGGTGCTTTCAGCCTTAAATCCAACAATATAACTCAGGTGCGTTTTACACCACTGATAGGGAATTAAAAAAAGAAATATTAATTAATATAAGATTTAAGTTAAAGGGTTTAATAGGCATCATGTGGGTTAATAGAGAATTGAGCCTTTCCTGATATTTGACAATCAGTATATAAACTGAGTTTGAGGGTCAGAGGGAATTTGGGGATAGGTTAGGAAAATCATCAATGGTTCCAAACTAGGTAATATGGGCTTTGATACTATCATATCTTGGGGAAAATGAGTTCATTTTTGGTAAATGAAAGTTGGGGTTTTGGGGCAGAATATACCCATTTGGTAAGGTTGTGATGTACCAAAAACAATCACCACTTGATAAATTACTTTCACCTCAGGGTACCTCTGTCACGCCTATAAAAGGGGGTGGCCCCGCGTAGATGTTGTAAAGAACTTGTTGATGGTTGTTGGAGTACATTCCGCTGGTTTCCCAATAGTCCATTACATGGTTAGAGTAATCTGGCCATTTGATTTTTTGGGTAGGTCCCATGCGGGTTTCAAAATGGCGTTACTCTGATTAACATGGTTCCACCAAGAATTGGCCAGGGTCTTTTGGCTGATATCCCCAAATCATTCTTATTTAAATCATTTTCTGGTGCATCACATACTCTAAATGTCTAATTTCCCACTATTCGGCCAATTTTTACCTACATAATTCTTCTTCTGAGGCCTGGGAGGCAAATGTATGACAACAATGTTGATAAAAAGGGAATAAGCTCTTCACAAAGCTCTCAGCCAACTGCATTACAAAATGGGTGTTAAAAAAACATAAAACCCTCCCAGATTGACTTTATTTCAGGGATTTCACTATAGGACAGCTATAATGACCTTCATGATACTTTAACTACTAACATACATGGGGTGATTTCCTTCATGGCTCTCCTAAATAGAGAAGGCTTACAATTAAGTGGCGTGGAAGTACATTGAGGCTTTACTAGACCACTTCCATCCACCTTATGTAAAGTCATTAAATACTGGGCCTACATGACCAGCTTCACGCCAGACTCTTGGTGCCAATGGGCTCCAATGTGGCATTACCTGTTGGACAAGTTCACAGGCAAGGGTAGCCTCTAAGCCATATCATCTTTAGTATTACCCTTTCCCTTCCTGGCTCCTTAGAGGAAAAGCTAAATGGAATCCTGTTTCTAGGTATGTCCCACACATACTATGGCCTTTGCGTATTCCACCGCTAATGTTTGGTTGCCCTGAGGATGCTGCCTTGGTGCAATGACCCTTAAGGGGCATAACAAGGCATCTAGTGCAGAGTCCACACAATAAAGAAAACAAGATTACAGGTCAGCTCCCCACTTTTATCCTGCCATCTGGTCTTGACCCACTTGAAGCACATTCCACAACCTGGGCGTCTTCGCCAACCACCATGGAGTCACGTTAAAGAAAAACTTGACATGATCCTTAGGTAATAACTACAGGCTTGCCAGCTGAAATTGGTGGAACATCACCACTCAGGGTCAGGCCCTCATGCCAATGTGTTCCACCTGTCCAAATCTGGTTCCTCATGAAAATCTTCACATTCACAAATACCATCTACATGAGGCTTAGCTTGATTTTTCACTTCCAAATTTTGGCTTCAATTATCCACACTCAGCAATAATGACTAGTTCACGCCCATAGAATTAAGGGGGATAGGGATATTGGCCACACGGCCCATAACAACTAAATATTACTTAGTTCATTTAACCAATTGTATTTTGGGACATTGTCCCAGTCCCAAATGAGCACCCTCCCTTCACCAATCAGTGTCAGAATTTCTGGGACTTAATAGAAGATCACCAACCTCTTTTAGGAGAGCGGATTACAAGCACTCTGGCAATTGTTTAAAGCCCTCTGTCAGATATCCTGACATTAGACATGATAAAAAGTATCATTTGACCTACAACAGAATTGACACCTAGATCTGAGAAAAGAGTTAAAGAATTTACATCGATTTTAATATGGAAAGGCTGATATTTGGTAAGGGTCAGATCCACACAAGGAAAATTTGTTGGAATAATTCAAGCCAAAGGCACCTTGAGATAAAATCCCGTCTAATCAAAATAAAGAATTATTGGATTTTCAGGCAACCATTCTGCTACGTGGTACAGAGGCAATAATTAAGATGAACTCACAAAAGGGTAATAATCAAGAATCTGTCCAACGATTGATCTAAGTGATGCCAAGTTCATTACCTGACCAAGAGACACCATTCGTATTTCCCTCTCTACCAAAACTTAATCCTTTTCTTTATGGAAATTATCTTGTTAACTGTGACATATAAAAACACCTATCCTATGATAAATAAAAAAGTTTTGAGGTGGGTCGACCTTGGGACAAATATACCACAATGAGAGTTTTTCTAGCCAGCTCAGGTTTCAAACTTGTGTTTGATAAAACCTGCACTAAAGTGGAAGCAGGAATTAACCCTGCCAGGCTAACCACCATTTTTATCATAGATAAAGTTTACTTCTTTTGTTCTATATCTCATTTTTGTACTTACCTTTATAAAGTCCATTTTGCCTTACATACTATAGGTGGTTACTCTAGTGGTTGAAATTTAAGTAGCAAATTAGCAGCCTAATTTTAAATAGTATGCTTGTCATGCATCTTAGACGGTTTTGAGTATTGACTGTTAGGCTTCTTGGGCATAGCACCATTAGACTCAAAAACAGAAGCCCAACAGGCTGGTGCTTACTACAGGGACTTTACAACACTTTAAAATTCCTGTACCTAATTGATTGCATCACAAAAGATAATTAAATCGACAGTGTAAACCACTAGGTGCAAAACAGAAATTGTGTAGAAGACTCAAATGAGAATTTAGTTTAACTTCTCATTTTTAAAGAAAATATGGTAAGTTCTATGGAGATTCCCAGATCTCGTCGTCTAACATGGATTTTAATGAACTAGCTTAAGCTTTACTATGTGGAGTCATTAACCCAGAAAAAAAGATAATCAAAAAGGGGATCTGCCATGGGAAGGACTCTAATGAAATTATATGAATTAAGTGATATCCCAGAGAACCCTGGATTACATGAAAATCTATCTCACTATATTATGAGTTTTTACATCCAGTGCTTCACCATATCATGCATTTACTAGTAATCCATATTTTTTAACTCCACCATCATATCAGTATTAAGAAGGTTCTTAAATGTGGCCTAAGAGAAAAATATAATTTAACACCACAAAGATAAGGAACGTCTGCCGTTGATCAAATTAAAACGTTCCTACTCATATAGCTTCATAATCAAAAGGGAATATAGATTATAGTGTTAGCAAGTATGGAGGACTCTACTAAGCTTCTTCAAAGAAAATTATGGAGTTAAACAAAAATTTTAAGATATTAATAGACGCCTTCACCCAAGACCTACAAATACATGTTATCAAAGCTTATTGTGAAGTGGTGACACAAGCTTCTACAAGCTGTCATATTGGTAAAGATCAGCAAGCTTATCAAGTCTTAGCTAGAGAAAACCCTACAATGAATTTGTGGTCTAGAGGCCAAAAAAAATTTCTGAGGCTATACCAATAATTTAAAATATTATTTTTTGAGTGCCCATGTTGAGCAGACATACACCCATGCGACCCAGGTGTCTAATATTTACATAATTGAGCAACTAAAGAATTTGGATTAAGCATTAGAGGCAAATCATCTAGTTAATTTATTAATAATCAAGTTTACTGTTGTCTCAAGAAGCTGAGAAATGCTGGAATTCTCTTACAGTAGACTTAAAGCCAAGTTTAACAAGCTTCCTCAGAGCACTGATTGCAAAGAAGTAAAATAGGACTTGATTTGATGTATTGGGCCTTAGAGGATCAGAAAAAACGCTTGTAAACTTACCGCTCATCTGCTTGGAAAAAATTCACAGTCAAAACATCTTCTTAGAAACTTGAAGAACAATAAAGTCATTCTCAAAAGAAGAATTAATCTACTGGATGTCATTCCAAGACTTACTCTGGAGGAAATGAAGAAACCTCAGTAATCCTCTATATGATCAAATAAAGTCAATTTACGTGTCAGTTGAATAGAGTGACACACTTACCAAAATTAATGAATCTGAGGCTCCTAGAGTAAACAACATCACTGGATTTGAGGCCACTACTTTCAAACCTATCATCAAGGACAAGTTTACACCTGATGAAGGAAGTATTGCATCTTTCCTCTATGTCTATTAAGCCACGATGGAGGTGAAATTGATCATCAAAAGGTTAAGCATATTTTATATTGTTTAATCCATATGGCTTAAGATGTATGGTATACCATATGGACGATTTGCATATTGGATAGAAATAAGGGAAGCCTTATAAAAAAAATATGGTTACAAGAAAATCTTGAAGATGAAGAAACATGCATTCATTAGAATTTTGCTACATCAAAGTGAACCCCGACCAAATTTACAGAACACTTTTATATTGAGTATCAAAAGCTATTGACTAAAATTTGAATACAATAGATGATTCCGTAGCTGCTGTCATTTCTGGTATATATATTACCCACAATCTAGCCATACACATCGCTTCTGTCAAACAAAGCTTCAAATTATTTTAGACAAGAAAAGAAGCATTGTTGATAGGTTAAAATACATAAGCCCAAGACAACTCAAAAGGCCTTTACAGAAAACCCAATTGTATACAGTGAAGTAAGCAAAGCCTAAAAAGGCGGAGAAGCCAAGGTGTAACTACTGCAAGAAGAAAAATATACCAAAGATACTGTTTTAAGAAGAAACCTGAACTAGCTGAGCAGGGAAAGGAATGTCAGCTTAGGGCCACATACCTCTGAAACTGACTGAACCAAAGTACTTGAAAGAGAAACATTGGCTAATTGTTCTTATGTGCGTTTGAGAATTTTTCCAATGATGACTCTGAAGGACGTTATGAGGAACAGGTTGTTATTTTTAGGTACGCCTGTTAAGCTTGCCATTATAGAACACCCAAACAAAATTTTGATGACGCCCAGGTTCCCAAAAGCATCAACCTCAGTCAGGTTAATAGGCTCCCCAGAATAAATTGATACAGACAAAAATGCTGATCCATACCTTGTCCAGTTGATATGACCCATTTTTAGTGCGCAAAGTCTTATGGAGAACAAGATAAAATATTTTAAAAAGCCCAAAAGCTTTATGCAACGTTCTGCCTTGAAGTGTTGTTAGCTCTCCTACCAACGTTTAATGGAATCATTAAAAAAGTGGTAATTCAGAAGATAAAAGTCATGGTTATTTTGGATACAGGATCATCTTTCAATGCTATTCCATATATCTCAACAACTAGATCAAGAACGCCCCCAACCTTAATGCATTCTATAAAGCGATTACAAGTCTTATATTGTATTAAAATGCTTTGGTTTGTAATAAGGATAAAATCGGATAAAAAGACCCTGGCCAATTCTCAGTGAAATCCATTGGATTGGGGCAATTCAATTCCATCACATTCTCAGCCAAATCATCCAGCTCATAAGAATCAGTTTGTGCTAAAACCATGGTCAAATATGGAAAGTTATTCTGAGGCTCCTCCCTAGACCCTCAACAATTTAGTTAAATGCTTAGGTGAAAACTACCCCCTTTTATAGGGGTGGAGGGGGTCTCACAAAGTGAAGATATTTTCTCACCCATTGATTGGGTTAAATTTATTAAATCTTTGCTGAACAGACTAGGTTATACCTAGTATCAACCCTCCATCAGTCGTTCCATTTAAGCAAAGTGAGACTTGAGTGCTTTGATAGGTCAAATTCCCATATTCCTAATTTGGACATTCCTAGTTGATCCAAACTTTGAGCCTTGACACAATTAAATATTAAGCAGCAAGATTGTAATAGTGTTCGCTTTCTACCCTCTTGCCGCAACTAATAAAACATAAAAATCCAGCTCTTTATTTTTTAATTAGGGCTTTATAAGCTTTGAATTCAGTAGTTAAATAACCCCTGACCATATATTTACCCAGAAGTAGAAAGTGAAGCTGCTCTGCTAATAATTGTTGAAATCTAGGGCCAATTAGCACTAGAAAGCATCACTATCCCCTGAATTCCAACATACCCAAGATTATAGGATTACAGTTTAAAAACATCATGGCAATCAGTGCATACTCATCTCTGCCAGTCCAGATGCAATTCATTTTCTCAGCTCTCACAGCTGCCCTGGACAATAGACAGTATGATATACCTATTGGACAAAGTTTATAATTAGATATTAAGGAGTCATCAATATTAAGGAAAGGGTATTTATCACTCCTCAACCTTGATTTTCCCCTTATACTGAATAATAAAGACTCTAGCAAGAAGTGTTACTCTTGTTTAGCCAGATACCCTGTTTTCACTTTACCTTTGCAATATACTGCCCCTGGAGGAAATATGAGAAAATCTACCTAACTCAGTAGATGCAGCTGAAGGCATATCATTTTATGATACCAAGGAGGTACTTAAACCAGGAGAACAAGGAGTATTTAATTACCTTAACCCTAATTATACCCCATATTGCTGCTACATATTATTAGTGTGAATATAGTAAGTAAATTTGGACCTTGAGTTTTACCAGAGTCTTTGACCCAACAGATCAGCTCCTATTGAGCTACTACTTGGAAATCTAAGAGGTCAAGAGATCTTACTCAAGAAATATTAAAAAATGGGAAAGATCAATTAATTCTCATGGATGAATGGGCAAGGAAATTAAATTTATATTCACATTGACTTTGGTCTACCCACTGAAAACCTAATCTATGCTATCTCTCAAGTCCAGATATCTGATTTTTAAATTAAGAGGAGCTTATAAAAATTGAAATAATTACTTGAAAGCTATCACGATGTTTTTATATGTCATAAAAACGTCAACTATGGTCACATGAAAGACAGGACACATAATATATAGTAAGAGATTTAACCACAACCTGATTGAAGCCTTATAGTAAGTCAAAGGTAGAGGAGCAATACATAAAGACCAAGATAAAGTAATTACATGATGTAGCTTACTTTTGACCTACAAGAGTTCATGGCCGTCCCCACTGTTACTTATAAAGAAAAAGAATTGTGGCCACAGAGTAGTGATGATTTAAAGGAAGCTCACTGGCCCAGCTAAAAAGTTCATTTATATGATTCCAAAAAATTGACAATGCTTTTGTCCAACTCTTTGGCTTGATTTTCTTCTCCATGATGGACCTTTCAGTGGCTATTGACAGATGGCTCTTTCGCCAGAGGGCCAAGTAAATGCGCGTTGCTATGCATGAAAGGATTTTTAAACCTACCCGGCTCCCCAGGGATTATGTATTGCTCCCACTTAATCTCAATAGGTGATGGACCCATCATGCAAGATGACATTTCAAGCTGTATAATCATATACATATATGACTTAAAAGTATTTCTAAAAACCTTTACAATCTTCTGGACCACTTCAAGTAAGTTTTTAACGGCTAAGAGAGAACCACATCAAATGAAAGCTGAAATTATACCTTTTCCCATCAGAAACTAAAAGTTCTAGGACATGCCATATTGCAGGAGGGAATTCAACCCTTAAATGATAAATTTGAAGCAAACTCCAAGATCCTGAGCCAAAGAGCCTCTAATGCATATATTAAATTTAAATTTTATATGAGGTGGGCCAACCTGAGGATGATACCGCACCAATTAGAGAAGTGAAGAAAATGGGAAAGGAGGATAAAACCCAGAAAACCTCCATGCGCAGTGTATGGTAGACCAGGAACTCCATGGAACGCCTTTGCTATTCTCTATCTCAGTTTGGGGCATTAGTGTGCAAAACCAACACAGTCAAAATCGTCCCCTACCCAAAGTCCATTACTGGGATTGAACTCAGGGAGGAGTGGTAGAGGGTCCATACTCTACCACTAGGGTATCCTCCCCTTCCTCTAAGGCATAAAGTATTCTTAGAAATGATTGGATATAACTATAAATTGGTCCCCTAATTTCGCCAAGCTTACTGAGGTCCTTGTCCAGTTGCTTGCCTTAGACATTACTTTTATTTTAGAGATAAGGAAAAGAACTGCGTTCATGACAATAAGTGAATTTTTTTGAGAGAAGAATGATTTTATGATATTTGGACTATGAGAAACCATTCTGTTTATAGATGACTCTGGCTTAGCTGTAGTATTCATAATCTAACTGTCAGATTTTGGTGGTTGACTTATAAAACTTCAACAAACATCAGATCAAGCCAATTATCTTATTAACGCCTGAGCTAATGCCTATTGCAATTATACAATTTAATCTGATTATCTCAATGATAATTTGATCATGTATTTATCAGGCGCTTGGCCTGAATACGCTCACATATTATGGCCGATTCCAATGCATCAAATCTCAGCAATTGGTCCCAATTATCTAAACACAATTTATTCAATAATATACAAAATAAGTCAGGGATGACCCAAATTTAACGTCTGAAAATCTTGTGGAAGTTCAGACAAATGAAAAACATAATCAATTTCCTGCATGAGGGAGATATTTGTATGTCAATACACGTAATCAACACAATAGCACTTATGTGGACCGCCTGAAAGGGTTACTTAGTGTTAAGGAAGAGGCCTGCTGAAATCCCAATTAGGGGTGCGTCATTTTCTTCAATTGAGGCCAAAATTTCACAGAAGATGTGTTTCGTCAGCAATATGACAAAACTGAAATCCCAAAGATCTCAGGACAATTTTGCATGCTTATATTGTAATTTTTTGTACCTGAAATCCTCACAATTTTGAGAGTATTTTGCCACCAATGAACCTAAGAAAAACTTTCAGTAATAAGCCGAGCTGAGTGGCAAAATAGCTGTAGAAAATTTTTGTGCTGGAATGTGACCAGGAGATGCCCTAGAGGTATAAATAATGGCGCCGGCCTAATGACCATTATCTAATAAATAGCTTATAATAAAGTTACATTTATTTTATCGCTTTCTTATTTTCTCATCAAATCCTTTCTTTGGAGAAAGTGTCAACAAACTGGAAGGATCACATTCCCAGTTTGTAATGAAGACTGCCTAGGAAGAAGTTCCCAAACCCAAAGTGAAAATTATGCCCAAAATTAGCCAGAAGAGTCGAGGTGAATTTAATAGCCTAGTGAGTTGTTAAATGGTCCAAATCCCATAAACTACAATCGCTATAGAGGATCAACCATTTTATAACTTTGGCCCAAATAGGCATGCAGGATATCAATTTCCAAGCGAGCAATCCTCAGATTTTGAAAACTGGTGCTCACTCAAAACTGGTGACACTATCCAAAATGGATTCTAGTAACCAATTCCTGGCAGATTCAGCCAGACAAAACAGCGAATTCAGGATGGAAACTAAAGTCAAGGCCATCTCAGATTATTTTCCTAGTCATCAAGGCTCTGCTACTGATACCTCCTAAACGTGTAATCTTGTTAACGTGGGGGGAGCTCATACAGCAAAACCAGTCATCCCAAATAGGGATGATTATGATGCCTTGAACAACAAGGAATTTAAAAAATTTGGACAGATTTGTCAGGATTGCAGGCCAGAAACACTGAAATTATTTTAAGAAATCTAGGAACTCAGAATGCAATTATCAGCTGCAAATTCCCAAGTATATATTATGAGTAAAGACATTAAGAGCATAGCGTCTAATTGAGCTTTAATTAAAGAAAAGCCTGACAACCTCAAAAAAACAAAGCAGCCGATGCTCACCCAGCTTTGACAAAAGAAAAATAGGAAAAAGCTATGTCCATTCAGCCAAAAACAGTTTGGGAAAACTAAGGGTCAAATTCAGGCATCAGAACCAGTAGTCCAGAGCAATATTATGAAACTGAATCATTGGAAATCAACACTGATGTGGAAACTGATATTGTGACCAAATTATCCTATGCCTAGTGTACTGGCAGCAATCCTGACTCTAAACACTTCCCAATGGGAAAGAGGGCCAATTATGAGCAACGATACACCAAGACACTCAAGAAGAAGTACAACCCCTGTGGCTGAAACAGGGTTAGATGACTTCAAACCCTTGGAACTACCAATGTTCAATAAGGATGGAAACATTCACTCTTTCCTAAAGTCAATTAAATGCAATGAGAGGAGCCTCAGACCATGCCAAAGAATTGGCACTGATTAACTCACTCAATGCCCATAGCTGTGACCTCTTTATGCCCTATTTGGTTGACGATTAGTCCTATATGGATGCTAAAATTACAAATAATCAAACAGTTTGGAGGGACTAAGAAAATAAGAACCCTAAAAAGAGAGCTTCTTGATATAGAATTTAACCAGAATAAGACTATAAAGGACTTTGCGGATAGATTCTTCAATGAGGTACAAGTTCTGCGTGGGTGCAATGCAATAGATAAGTTTGACGCCAAGATTTCGTTGGAGCATGTGATTATGCCCTTTCATGAGCCGCACAATGTCATGTTGCCTGCATTTAATGGAAGCTTGGAAATCCAAGAGCTCACCACTTACTTGAGAAGCTGTTCCCATAATTTCAACACACCTAAACGGGACAAAGATCAGCAAAAAGCCCAATTTGTGGTCCCAAAAAGCAACATGATGTCTGACCAGTGGAAAAATTCCCAAAATATGTACCAAAAATTTGAGCAAAAACAGCAAACAGGGCCGATTACATGCTACAAATATGGTCAAATAGGGCACTTTGGTAGCCAATGCTACATACGATCCAACAAAAAAACCTGGGGTCAACTTTGCTCTGGAGATTAACAATGACAGTGAGGCGGGAAAAGAGCAGGTGTAGTAGAGGCGGAATGCTCTAACTCCACCGATTTTTAAACCGTTTCACCTGACCCTGATGGGCTCTTTAGGGCCGAAGATGTTGCTAAAAATACCCTTAACCATATTTGGGCTAATAATGTCATGATGGTCACTACTTGGGCCACCGCAAAAGCAACTAAACCCTTGAAAATAACCAAAGAAGCACAAGAAGAGGATAAAAACCTTACGTGAAGCAAATTATTGATCAGGGTTTGGATCTACAACCCAGATGTTCAACTGATTTACCTAAGCTTAACAACGTTCAAGTGGCTATTCCCATGAAGAACTTAGCAGATAACTTCCCAAATATCTTTTCAAGCCTGAAAGCACACCTGTAATCTGGTAACAGCCACAACATTCACACAATAAATACCTCTGAAAACTACTCTGAATTTACTTATGTGGACATAGAAGTGAACAAGGTGAAAGTTAGGGCCATTGTTGATAGTGGCGCTCCTATCAATATAGTCAGTACAAAATTGGTTAAAAAATAAAAATTGCGCCCAATGTTGCCCATTGACAGGAATATGGAACCGCTGGAGTGCATACAACCTAATCGCTTGGTGCCTACAGTATTATACCACTACAATTTGGATCCATTGTAGTAACTGCAACAGCCATAGTGTTGCCAAATAAAAGCTATGATATCCTAATTGGGACTGATTTCCTAAGAAGATATGGAGTTGTTACCAATCATAAGGACGATACACTTACCATTCTTGGCCAGACTATTCCACTTTACTATAACTGTAATAAGGCAGTTGAGAAAAAGAAACCCAGCCTATTCATAAATCTGGCCTATAAAGATATAATAGTCTTTATTGAGTATTCCAAAGCTCGGTTAAAGATAAAACCACTTCCCACTCATATTGATGAGTCAGATGGCATTCCGCTTTGATCAAATCAGACAATCACTATACCATTCAGAGAACAAGTAATCATCCCAACGGGACTAACAATTATTATCCCAGAAGGCCTTTATGGTGAATTATATCAACCTTGATCTAAATCTCAATTTGAAGCAAACATTGCCCTGGTATTAACATTCTAGGCCACGGAGAAATACATATCTTATGTGCAAACCTGCAAAATTGGCCCATTTCCATTAGACAACATCAAACAATCGCCTTTCTGCATCTGTTACCTACCACGGAAATTCACTCATTCCATGAGCTTTGAACTTTTGTTTGAATAGGGCTTCCCAGTAAGAATGAACTCAGCATACATAATGTTGTCCCTATAGCCGATTTAAGCAACCTGACAACTCTGAGAAAGGTTAAGCTCAGGAGTTATTTTCTAAATATTGGGAAGTATTTGCACAGGATAATTTTAACTTAGGTTGTGCTAATGATGTCACCCACAAAATTGATACCGGAGATCATAAACCTATTTAATTACGCCTGATTAGAAACTCAAAAACATCAGAAGAAACAGTATCCAAGGAAATTAAGAAACTCCTTAATAGCGGCATTCTAGTCCCTTCAAAAAGTCGATGGGCCGCACCAGTTTCAATAGTAAAGAAGAAAGATGGAAGCAACCAAGTAGTCTTTGACTATCGGAAGCTAAACAACATCATAAAGAAGGACTCATACCCACTGCTTTGAATCAATGATGCCTTAGATAGGCTAGGGGCGTGAAGTTCTTCTTAGCAATGGATCTTATCAGAGGATATTGGCAAATAGATCTTCCCAAAGAGGAGCGCAAGAAGTGTGCAATCATAACATGAGAGGGCCTGTTCCAGCCAACGAGAATGCCTCAAGGGCTCTGCAATGCCCTGGCCACATTCCAACGGGCAATGGACACAATCCTGGGAGATTTAAAATTTTCATGTGTAATAATGTACCTTGACAGTATTAACGTTTTCAGCCGCACTTTTGACAACCACCTGGAACACTCAGAGGATGTTTTAAGAAGGCTAACTGTTGCAAACTTAAAAATCAAGTCCAGAAGATGTCAGTTTTTCAAAGACCAACTGGAAAATCTTGGATTTGTGATTGATAAATTGGGTCTTTGGCCCCAACCCTCTAAACTGAATGCCATTTCCAAAATGAAATGGCCTGAATCCAAGCGCAATATTCAAGTATTCCTAGGCATGATTAGGTACTATCGCCAATTTATTGCTGACTTTGCACAACTTATAGAGCCACTTTTCTATCTGCTTAAAGATAAGGTACCATTCAACTGGACTCCATCTTGCCAGGATGCATTTGACCAACTCTGACTGGCCTATAAAGTGCGCCTGTTCTTTGATATATGGACTTTGATCACAAATTTATCGTCCAAACTGATGCATACCAAACAGCAGTAGGTGCCATGTTATCCCAAGTTGGAGAAGATGGTGAAGAATATTCAGTTGACTTTGCTAGTCAGACCTTAAACGTTCACAAAAGGAACTACACATCGACAGAACAAGAATGCTTAGCTGTCATATAAGCTTGTAAGCAATTTTGGGTCTACCTTCATGGTACTCATTTCAAAGTTGTTACCAATCATGCTTCCCTAAGATGGTTGAATAACTTAAGAGAACCTGAGGGCTGATTAGCCCACTGGTCACTAAAGCTTCAAGTCTATGACCACACCATCAAGCATTGGGTGGGTGCAAAACACCAAAACGCTGACTATCTATCCTGACTACCCACCATTACAACATATAGTTGGGCCACCAATGAGTTATTTATGAAAGTGATCAGCGGAGAGTATCAGGATGATCCCAAATCCGTACAAAAAATACTATCAGATCTACAAAAAAATACAACTATTATAAACGGGATGCTTTACAAGATCATCAAGAATAAAAAGTTTACTTTTTTAAGAAAATCGGCCTAAACAGACCTAGTAATGGCAGCACATAAGGCCATAGGGCATGGCAAATCCAAGAGGACAAAAGAGATTTTAAGGCATGTCTACTATTGGGAGTCAATGCATTTTGACACCCAAGAAATGCTAGAATGCTGTGCAGGGTGCCAAGGTGAAAAACCATTCCAGAAAAGCACATCTTACCAGCTTGTTCGGCTCAACTTTGCCTGGTACACTGTATCTATTGACATTGTTGGCCCACTTCCAACAAGCAATATGAAGGCCAAGACAATAACCATAACCATCGACCACTTGACCATATGGGTCAAGGCCAAGGCTATTCAGGAAGCTGGAGCGGCAACCACCGCCAAGTTCATACTTGAAAACATCATCCATAAACTAAGATGCCCTCAGGTTATTCTGATCAATAATGGAACCAACTTTACCGCCAATGTCCTCACCAAGCTCAACCAACTAATGGGACTACATGGTGTGCTTTCTGCTCCCTATCATCCCAAAAACTAATGTGACTGTTGAGCGTGCAAACGGGATGTTGGTGAACATTATCCAAAAATTTGATCTCGGCGAAACCATCCAAATGGAGTACATATCTAAGTTCGCAGTCTTTTCCTACAATATCTCCTACCTTTTGTCACCCAGGATGTCCCTGTTTCAAGTATTATATGGTAGACACTTGGCCCTACCCAAGCTGCTATATTCAGCCCTAGAGGATCCTGGTGAAAACACTTACCCTCAGTACGTTGAGAAGCTTGTAGATGCCTTAATTAAACTATAAGCACAAGCCTTTGACAACATTTTTGCTGAGAAAAAGGCCTGACATCAAAAGGACTTAGAGAATTGCTACCCTCTGGCTGAATTTGAAGCTAACAAAGAAGTTCTATTCTGCAACACCCATGGATTGGCCCAAATGCAAAAATTAGATCTCATCTGGGTCATGCCATTTGAAGTGATAAAGAAAACGCTTAAGTTTGTATATACCATCAAGAATATTGGGACTGGCTATATATACAACCAAGTCCATGAAAAATTCCTAAGAAGGTTTAATAAGCGGGCAACTAAGAAAGAAAAAAGTGAAAATAAAACATAAAAACAAAAATACAAAAACAAAAACAAAACGCAAAAATACTTATATAATAGTTTTATTCTAATTTTTCTTTTAGTTCACACTTGAGGTTGGGAAGGGGATCCAACTTCAGACTTGATAGGCATTTGGGCCATCATTCTTCAGACTCATCAGCTGGTCTGGCTAAACTTATCAAATAGAAAAACCCACTCTATTCTCATCAGGCGTTTGGGCTGATAAGAAAAGACCAACATAGGCTAATTGGGAATCTTAGAGCTTATGTTTGAGTCAAGAGGGGGGAAATGTCAGATTATGGTGGTTTACTCAGAAATAAACCTTTGACAACTATCATATTGGGCCACTTATACTTTAAATGCTTGAGCAAACACCTATTGCAATTATACAATTTGGGCCGATTATCTCATTGACAATTTGATCGTGTATTTTATTAGGCACTCAGCCCAAATATGCTCGCATATTATGGCCAATGCTGATGCATTAAATCTCAGCAATTGGTCCCAATTATCTAAACACAATCTATTCAATCATATACAAAATAAGTCAGGGATGACCCAAAGTTAACGTCTGAAAATCCTGTGGAATTTCAGACAAATGAAAACACAATCAATTTCCCGTGAGAGGTGAAATTTTCATGTTAATATGCATAATTGGCATAATAGCACTTATGTGGACCGCCTGAAAGGGGTTACTTAGTGTTATTGAGGAAGAGGACTGCCAACGTCACACATTAGAGGTGCATTAATATCTTTAATTGATGGCAAAATTCTCACAGAAGGCGTGTTTTGTCAGCAGTATAACGAAACTGAAATCCTGAAGATTTTAGGACAAAAATGCATGATGTTATTGTAATTTTTGAACCTGAAATCCTCACAATTTTGAGAGTATTTCTCCACCAGTGAAAAAATTATTTGGGGTGGGTTGACCTTGGGATAAATATACCACACTGAGAATTTTTTCTAGCCAGTACAGGTTTTGAGCTCAAAATCTGCACTAGGGGTGGAAGCAGTTTTACCCGCTTGGCTAACTACCATGGACAAATATACCACACTAAGAATTTTATTAGCCAGTACAGGTTTTGAACTCAAAAACTGCACTAGGGGTGGAAGCAGTTTTACCTGCTCAGCTAACCACCCTTCACTTTGCCACCAATGAACCTAAGAAAAAATTTTAGTAATAGACCGAGCTGAGTGGCAAAATAGCTGTAGAAAATTTTTGTTTTGGAATGTGACCAGGAGATGCCCTAGAGGTATAAATACTGGCGCCTGGCCAAATGACCATTATCTAATAAATAGCTTATAATAAAGTTGTATTTAATTTATTGCTTTCTTATTTTCTCATCAAATCCTTTCTTTGGAGAAAGTGTCAACAAACTAGAAAGGATCAAATTCCCAGTTTGTAATGAAGACTAGCTAGGAAGAAGTTCCCAAACCCAAAGTGAAAATTATGCCCAAAATTAGCCAGAAGAGTCGAGGTGAATTTAATAGGCCTAGTGAGTTGTTAAATGGTCCAAATCCCATAAAATACAGGAGCTATAGAGGATCAATCATTATAGCTTTGGCCCAAATAGACATGCAGGATATCAATTTCCAAGCGAGCAATCCTCAGATTTTGACACTTTCAATTGGATGATGAAGGCATTGACCATCTGATGCCCTATTACAGCGAAATGCTTTCAAAAACTGAATAAAATAACAGCGTCATGAAAAAGAGTGTCTAGCTGTTCTACTTACAGGTAAACATTTTTAGCCCTTCATGTACAGTACAAAATTACAATTGTTAAAGACCATGCTTCAAAAAGTGGCTGAAGAAAATAAAAGATCTGGTAGGAAGATTATCCCTCTGGGCTCTCAAAATACAGCACTTGTCAGGAAGTTGATATGACTGGATGATATGCTACCCATATTGGCGTTTTGAAGGGAATCAAGATGAGTCTCAAGATTTTATGAAAAGGGGATATATGAATTATAATCAAGCAAAATGAGAATATTTGGAAAATTGAAAAAAATCATGCCAAGATTCAATACGAATGAGAGCAACTTGAAAAAGGAAGAAGAATAGAAGATACCAAGCTGAGGATGCATCCAGCTGAGGAATTGAGGTATAAAGGGCCTGATGGAAGATTAAAAGAGGATAGTCTTTTATGAGGAAAAGAGGAGCTCAGAACAGTCTGCAAGATATTTAAAATAAAGTTAGAAATAAGGGTCATTAGCTCCATATATATTTTATCAAGTTTTATTATAAGAATCGGCGATCCTCATATTGTTCAATTGGGTTGCTCAGAAGCTATACCCTGTTCAAATCCAACTTGGCCACAGCGGACCCAGATGCTGAGAAATTAACAGTGGTGCTCACTACAGGGGCCACTTAGCAACTATAGTGGGGAAAATACAATGACAAATCCTCATTCATTCTGACCTAAACTGATCAGGTTCCGAGTATGGTATGCTGAAGAAGCCTGGGAGACACCTAACTTGGAACCAACATTATTTACTGTTACCAAA
>JAKSZP010013901.1:0-33254 GCA_022478985.1 Massospora cicadina | reverse complement strand
TTTACCATACAGCTGAGCGCTCTAATGCTTTACACTCATCCTGCGTTGTGTGTGGCCAGTATGGAACGCTGTTCCACCGCCTGGAGAAGTGCCCTACATCTAAAGTGATATGGCGCGAAGTTCAACGTCTGTTTGACTAGGATCAAACACATCCCTTCAGTCTGTCAAGAGATATGTTTGCTATATCCATGGTATCCTCCTTTCCACCCTCCCTCCGTGCTCCGGTGGTCGCAATCGCCATGTGGACTATCCACACGATTGTCTTGGATGCCATCGCAGGCTCCACCCCCACCCTCCCAGAAGCTGTCCACAGATTCCGGTCCCATTTGGTGGACCACTTTCAGGCGTGATATTTGGGTACCTCCCACCGCGTTGCTGACAGCTGGTCTCCTCCTGGTTCCCAGTTTGGTTCATCAAATTGGACCCTTTCCTCCACACGTATTCAATTGTGGCTACGGTTCCTTCACACGTTCCCTCCCCCTCCCCATAGTGGCGTTCCCGCTGGCGACAAGAGATAGCATCACTTCTCTGTGGTGCCTTCCCTGTTACAAAGTTTCGTTTCTTTTGGGTCGACATTTGGAATTGTCCATCCCCTGGTCGGCCTTCCTCACAATAAATATAAAAAATTCTGACAATCCCTTCTGGGCATCAGGTCATAATTGGGATAGAGCTTGAAATTGATATACCAGGAGGTCTGTATGGAGAGGTTGTGGGGCCCTATCAACAATTGCGGCTCAAACCTCATGTGGCTCCTAGGTTACTGTTACCAGGGCAGGGGGAAGTGAAGGTGTTGGTAGCAAATCTTCTGAAGGAGGTGATGAAGGTTCAGTGGCACAAAGTGGTGCCTTACCTGCACCTGATCCCTATCGATTGGTTCACCAGATACATGACTTTGGTTCTTGGGAAGATCTTGGCTTGCCTTTGAAAACCACCTTTGGCATAATGACTGTGATTCCGTGGAAGGTGCTATTTGGTCTATCAGAGGATCAGAAGGACAGGTTGATATATCTGTTTAAGAAATATCACAGCATTTTTGCAACTGATGTTCATGACTTGGGTTGTGCTCATGGGGTTATGCATTGGGTGGACATGGGAGACCATCCCCCTATCAGGTTATCACCTATCCGTCGCTCAAAGACAGCGGAAGAAGTTTTATCTGCAGAAATAGATACATTGGTGGAACAGGGAATGTTGGAGCCATCAAAGAGTCCTTGTGCATCCCCGGTGCTAATTGTCAAAAAGAAAGATGGCTCCAATTGAGTAGTAATTAATTATTGGAAGCGTAACCACATTACTAATAAGGATTCATATATGCTCCCATAAATTGATGACACTCTAGATTGGTTAGGCAAGGCCAAGTATCTCTCTGCTATGGACTCGATATTTGGGTACTGGCAGATTGAGTTGCCAGTGGCAGAACAAGAAAATTGCGCTATAATCACCTCAAAAGGATCGTTCCAGCTTATATGTATGCGACATGGTTTGTTCAATGCCCCCGCTACGTTCCAATATGCCATGAACACTATTTTGTGTGACCTAAAACGCTTTGCGTTCTTGGCTACCTTGATGATATCAATGTGTTTTTGTGGACATTCACAGAGCATCTTGAACACCTGGAGCAAGTGTTCCGCTGCCTTGCTGATGATAATATTAAAATTAAGCCCCAAAAATGCCAATTTTTCAAGAACAGTTGGAATACCTCAGCTTTGTGACAGACTCCAAAGGGCTTAGTCCTCATATGGCCAAGGTGGAAGCCATCCGCAAGATGACTTGGCCAAGCAATAAGCGGTATATCCAGGTGTTCTTGGGGATGGTGAGTTACCACTGGTGGTTCATTCCCAACTTCAGCTATATTGGGCTCCATTTTTTAAGATACTTAAGAAAAACACTGCCTTCAACTGGACGGATTGATGTCAAACCGCTTTTTATGTATTACAAACTTTGCTGGCTAGCGCGCCTATTTTGCGATACCCCAATTTTGAAAAAGAGTTTATTGTGCAGATGACTCTTTGCTTTCCGGTGTGGGGGCTGTGCTATCCCAAAAAGACAATGACGATGTGGAGCACCCTGTTGCATATTGTAGCTGCAGTTTAACTAGCCCTGAATGGAACTACACCGGGACCAAGCAGGAGTATTTAGTGGTAATCTAAGCATATAAACAATTCTGGGTCTACCTCCACGGGGTAAAATTCAAATTGGTAATGGATCATGCTTTCTTGTGCTGGCTACAGTATCTGTAGGAACCTGAAGGGCGGATCATGCGATGGGCTTTGAGGCTCCAAGTGTATGATTTTAAGATTATGCATCAGCCAGGGGCGAAGCATCAGAATGCGGACTGTCTTTCCTGATTACCCACAGTTGCCATTACATAAAATGTGGCAGACATAATGTACAAAAAGATGATTCTGGGCAAATATCACGATGAGCTGCTGCCCATGATCAAAGTATTAGATGGGCTTAGGCAGGATACCTTCTTTCGCAACATGGAATTATATAAGTGGATTGGGGAATTGACACTGAGTTTCCCAAAACCCTCTGCCAGGCCTGCAATAATTATGGGTGCTTATAGAGCAGTAGTTCATGGAGGGTTGAGAAAGATGCTGGAGTTCTTATGACCCCGCTACTATTGGGAGAGTATGCACTAAGATGTGCTTGAGATGGTTGGTTATTGTCATCAGTGCCAAGTGGAGAAACTATTTCACTGAGAGACCACATATCTGCTAGTTAAGCTTTGATTTGCATGGCATAATGTTTCATTAGACATGGTGGGACCTCTGCTGACTGGCGCAAACCACTCCAATTTATATAATAGTTGCCACTGAACACTTGACAAGATGGGTGGAAGCAAGGCTATCAAGGATCTGGGGACTGTCACTACTGCCAAGTTCATCATGGAGTGTGTCATACAGCGCCATGTCTGTCCACGATTTATTTTAATGGACAATGGGACTAATTTCACATCACATATATTGGCCAAGTTGAACGAGCTCATGGCAATCCGTGGGGTCTTAACTACCCTCTACCACTGTTGGGATTTTTGCCCAAATTCCCAGCCTGCAAGATTACCTGGTATCGCTAGGGGAAAATTCCCTAAGGCGAAGTGAATCAGAAATCAGTTGGCCCAAGTTTTGGAGAAACTACATTTAGGGGATTTTAGATATTCGCCTGGTTGTATCCATCAGGGATCAATCCAGATGAATACTTAAGATCTCATTGGGAGGAGTTGCCAACGAAATAGGGGCATCTGATAGTGATTAACTATCAGGCGTACAAATTGGGATTGGTCAGTTTTCATCACTGAATGATTGGGAATGAATAGCAAGTTGCAAGGTGAGTGATGCCGCCTGCAACTAGTGAATCGATCTGTTGGTGAGTGACCAGCCATAATGGGTAATAAGTCTCATTAGCTAATCAGGTCGCTAGCCAATAATAGGTTCTCTTGGATCGAGAGGAAAACATTAAGGACACGCTTTCAAACTCTGTCCGTTTTAGGTCTTGGATTTCTGATAGAGGAATCTAACCAGATGGAGAAGACCATCACTGGTGAGACGTCAAAAGGAATTTTAATGGCAACTGCTGCCGTTTCATGACTGATGCGCCAACTGAGGGTTAGACAGCCAAATCCCCCACTATATAATTCCCTAGGACTTAATATAACGCAAAACATCATTTAGTAAAAACATTATCTATGAAAGCATTATTATCTACAGTTATATTATCAATTTAATGTATAGTTAGACTATCAGCTTCTATTGTGTCGTTCTATCTCAAGGATATTATTGCAGAAGGAAATAATTGGAAGACTCTCAGATAGAAGAGTAAAGATCTGAGTGGGGATCTAGAGACAAAGTAACCACAATCAGGGATAGCTGCCGACTGTGTGTTGGGCTGGGAGAAACTGTCACTGGGGTATCTTAGCAATGATCAGGTGGACAAGAGTATAAGGAATGAATCTCTATGAGTATGACTTCAAGAGTATTTAATCGGAAATTCTGGCCAAGCGTTGGGCCATATAATAGTTCAATATTAACTACAGATAATAGTCTCCATACTATCATTGATTAATACATTTTATACAACATGACAAAGTGCATGAGGAAATTCAATCTGAGCAGTAAAAAGGTTACTGGGTTGATGGCCGATACTTAATCTAGAAAAAATTCTTACATGTTGGTGCTCACCACAGGGGTAGTTGAGTAAAGAATCTATTATAATGTTGTACAAAGAAGAACTACGCAAGCTGTGGACTGAGATCGCCACTGTAAACCAAAATGCCTTAAACTCAGTGGACCATCAGGAGTTCACAACCTTGGAAGAAAGAGTCGCCAAGGTGGAAGAAGGAGTAGAGAATGTAGCCAACTTCAGGAATGAGTTACTCACCAAAGTATACTCATTTAAGAAAGAAGGGGACCTCGTTCAAGATGTCATATACCTGAAAATGGAGTGAGAAGCGGATCGCTTTCATTTAAGAAAGTTTGGAGTAGATAACCATCTAGTACTAAAAAAAAGTTTGGAGTAGATATAGAGAAATTAATCAAACAAGTGTAGGAACTTAAAGCTCACAGATGTGCTTGTGATCTGGATATGGCAAACAATGCTGAAGAGAGAAGTCCTCGCACAATACTTGGGAAGTTGAATACCCCAAGAAACATGCTTCCCGCTTCTAATGCCATTTGAAGATGATGCCCAAAGTCAATCCACAAGTTAGCTGAGTAGCCAAACTGAGAGAATTGGCCAGAAATGACTCGGAGGAGTTTAGGGCAACGCTGAATTGCCAACATTCCATTGGGATAATGCCCCAGCATTCTTCTGATTGTTTGACATGACTATAAATGGCTATGGAGATCATCAAAAGGCGTTGACAGTCATGAACTGCCTGGACACTGACTGTCAAAACCTAGTGTTACCTCACTTGGAGGGGGACAGCTGGTTGTATGCCGAGGCAAAGGCGTCCATTATGAAGGAGTTTGGGAGTCTGGCATGCATGTCAAACGCAAGCAAGAATTTATGATATCCAATTCCATAAAGATGAGTCTCTTGCTAGCTTCGCACATCAATTTTACCAGGAGTCGCAGATCCTGGCTGGAGTAAAAGTATTGACAACTTTGATGCTAGAATTGCACTGCAGGTGGCCCTTTGGCCCTATCTCAATTTGCATCATATGATGTCTTCTGTGTTCACGACTGAGATAACTACTCCACAAATGGTAGACAACCTGAAGATTTTGGGATTGACATTTGATGCCTTAAATAGAAGCTTCAAGTCCAATTCAGTACGAAATCTGAATCCCATGGAGGGAAATGAAAAAGAAGGAGGCTACCAATTGAACTGTGCCAGGAAATAAACCCAAAGAATTCAGACAGTTAAGCAAGAAGGAGAAGGTCTGCTATCAGTGTGGTGTGAAAGAACATTTTGTTGTACACTGTAAAAAGCCAAAGGATCAGATTAACGTGGTCCAGGCCAAGGAGACAGCTGCTGCCAAGGATTTGGGAAAAGGGCTCACTGCCTAGACAAGGAACAGTCTAGAGTGGCGGAGAAATCTGCTCCTCCTGATATCATGAATGAAGAAATCAATATTAGTGATCTGTTTGTAGATTACAAGCAGGATCAGCTATACCAAGTGGTCAATATGGATGTGAATGCCGTGACCAGAGCTGGGGCGAAGAGAATCAACCCTGAGATAATCCAGGAAGTTGCCCGTCCATATGCCTGACAACTGGTGGAGAAAATTAGAACTGCTGAGTATCCTGAAGGGTTATCAGACATCCGTTTAGATGAGGCCAATCTAGCTATCCTCCTCAGCGCAATAAAGGAATCATTTCCAGAATTATTAGTGCAATTATTCACACCCTAGATTCTGCTAATAACGCCGCCATTCACTCAGTAAATACTATATTACAATACTCCAAGTGTACATATATGGATATACAAGTGAATCAAGTGAGGGTGAGGGTGATTGTCAACAGTGGAGCACCCATCAATATTGTCTCTACCAAGATGGTGTTAAAGAATGAAGATCTCGCCAGACTTGGAGCACAAGAGAGAATACGGGACAGCTGTGCCAAACACCACCATTTCCTGTGTAGCATATAGTGCGCTGCCACTATGATTTGGGTTATTGGTGGTATCTGCACCAGCAATAGTTTTGGCAAACCAAAACTATGACATCCTGATCAGAACGGAGTTTCTGCAGAAATATGGAGTTAATTGTAACTTTGAGGATTATACGTTGACCATCCTGGGTCAGACATTACCATTGGTATACCAGAAGGACAGTGAAGCTCCATTGAATTGGAGAAACAACTTTATTAATCGTATATTTAATGACAGCATTGTACCGATTCAATACCAATTAGTTGGTAGGAAGTGATGTGAAATGCCAGCAGAAATCCTAGAAAACTGGGGAATTCCACTAAGGATCAAGAAAGAGAGGACCATACTGACTGTATCACAGATAATAGTTGACACAGGGTTGACTTTGGAGATTCCAGAGCTGTTGTATGGGGAGGTTAGAAGCCCCAGGAAGAAGTCTAGAGTGGAGCCAGGGGTGGCTCCTGGATATAGTAATGCCGGGCCATGGAGAAATTTGAGTTCTTCTAGAAAATTTAAGCGAATAACTGATGAAGATCAGGAGGAATCAGATCATTGCATTTTTTCATCTAATCCTGATGGCCAAATTGAGATGATTCCACAAATTTTGGGTCTCTTGATGAAATTGGATTACCAGACAGGGTAGCCAAAAGCATCAACCTATTGGTTGATCAAGAGCAGCTCGCTGATCTGCCAGAAGGCCAGCAGGAGGAGGTGCTCAAACTATTTGTGAAATATCAGGAAGTGTTTGCTCAGGAAGACCACAATTTAGGATTTGCACGAGATGTAATTCACAAGGTCAACCCTGGGGAATTTCTACTAATAAGGATGAGACTGATCCAAAGATTGAAAGCCACTGAAGCAGTAGTGGAGGATGAAATCAAAAACTAGTGAATCATGGGCTTCTAGTTCCATCGTCAAGTCTATGGGCGAGTCTGATTATGATTGTGAAGAAGAAGGATGGATTGAACCGGGTGGTGATTGACTATGAAAGGCTGAACAAAATTACAAAGAAGGATTTGTATCCCCTACCAAGGATCAATGATGCGCTGGATCATTTAGAGAAGCGAAGTATTTTTTCACAATGGATCTAATCTCAGGATATTGGCAGATTGACCTGCCAAAGGAAGACCAAGAAAAATGCGCGATTATTACCATGCAGGGGCTATACCAAATAGCGAGGATGCCCCAGGGTCTCTGCAATGCACCTCCAACGTTTCAGAGGGCCATGGATGCGATATTAAGCGACCTGAAGTTGTCATGTGTCCTGGCATATCTGGACAATATCACCGTGTTCAGTAGGACGTTTACTGATTACTTGCACCACTTGAAAGAAGTTTTTGAGCGACTGTCCACGGCTAACCTGAAGATCAAGCCAAGGAAGTGCCACTCCTTCAAGAAAGAGTTGGAATACCTGGGATTCGTAATCAACTCAAGTGGATTGTAGCTGCAAACCCAGAAGATAGCAGCTATAGAGTGTATGGCTGTACCAAAAAAGTGTCTGAGACATCTAAGTGTTCCTTGGGATGGTCAGATACTGTGGGATCTGCCGACAGATGCCACAAATATTTCAAAAAATATATGAAATTTACTCTTATATAAAAGTATAATAAACACTTTTTTATGATTTTTTATTAGTCATGCGGGGAAAGCAATAAAAGATCCCCTATTCAATACTAGTATTTCATATTTAAACTAGTTCAAATATTGGGGTCATGGGAATTTGGGGCTATGGTGTTGAATAGCTTAGACATCCAAATTAGAAAGGATAGGCTTCAGACTATCAGAACAAGGGAAAATATTTTGGTGCAGAACGAACCTGTGTGGTAACAATTTGATAAAATGCACCCAATCACTGGCGGGTAAAATCTTCACAACTTAAGGGACTTCCGCCACGCCTATAAAAGGGGAGTCCCCACTTAAGAAGTGGAATGGAATGAGACGCGGCTGAGGGGGAACCATTTGGTGGACGCCCCAAATTCGGCCAAGGAGTCAGAGCAATCTGACTATCACTTTTTACCTTAATAAGCCAATTTTGATTATAAAACATGTTTTCCCAATGGGTAGGGTTCCACTGAGAATCCGCCAGGGTCTTTTGGCCGATGGTACTCATCTCCTCATTAACCATAATATTGTTAGAAAATTGAACATGTAATTGACTAATTGTAGTAGTGGATTTGGGGGCATATTTACCTCCAACATTATTTTTCAAAAGTCAAGAAGGAGAATGTCTGACATGGCCCCCCTCAAGAATGTTGGGGGGAATATAGGGTCATAGGAAGCGGCCATGTACCCAGTTTATAGTAACTCCTGTAGCCAAAGACTTGATGGAATACTCATTTCCTATCTTATACGTGATGGTAAATGGCCCCTCCCAGATTGATCCAAGTTTGCCACCCCGAGGAGTTATATGATTGTGGTATTATAAGACCATATCCAACACTTGAAATGAAGGTAGGAAAGCCCGAAGCTCATTGGCAGCTTGGCCTTCTTTAGTGACTGTTTTGGCTAAGTTGGTCATAGCCTCCAATTTAAGCTTAATGATGCAGTTAGCTAACCTTTTCATGGCCTTCTCAGGCTCCTCTCCACTAGAGAAAACATTTTTAGCTAGGAGGGCAGGTATGCCTGTTTCCCTGCCATACAAAACTTGGAAAGAGGTCATTTTTAAAATCTAGAGATAGCTAATCGGTAAGCCATAAGCGCACTAGATAGATAATGATTTCAATGAAGGGAATCAGATGAAGCCATTTTTCCGTAAAATGGAAACCAAGGTTTCATTTTCTCGCTCCACAATACCATTGGTTGATGGGTTATATGGAGCTGAGAATAATTGCTGGGCTCCCAAGGAGGTAGCCAAGATTTTGACTACTCTGGAGGTGAAGTTTTTTCCATTGTTGCAGAGTAGTACTTGAGGGCACCCATGTCGAGTGAAAATATTTTGATGGAGAAAGGTGGCAGTGGCCTTAGCAGTTTGGGCCAGAAGCGCCACAGCTTCAACCCACTTCGTGAAGTGGTCAATCCCTACCAAGATATATCTGTTTCCACCTGTGGTCTGAGGAAGTGGCCCTACTACATCCAAGCTTATATTATGGAATGGCTGTTGCAGGGTAGTCAGCTGATATTGGTATCTAGTCTTGAACTAAGACTGCTTCTTACATATAAGGCAAGCATCCAAGACTTCAACTATGGCCTCCATAATTCCCTCCCAAAAGTACCGATCCTTAATCCACTCATAGGTTTACTTTGCTCCTCCATGGCCTAAGGTTGAATGAGCTTCTAGGATAACAGATACACGTTCTGAGGGCCGAAGGTAAGGCAACCACTTCGTCCCTACTTGTTTATACAACTTCCCGTTTTCTACTTTAGTGTTATGGGAGTGCCAGCCAACATCTTCTGTACGGGCTCATCCTTATCCTCCCAGTCATTTGGGGTCATTAAAAGATCATACAACTGCTCTGCCTCACTGTTATCTAAGTGGAGGATGGGCAGCCGAGTTAACCCATCAACATTCATGTGATGGGTTCCAGTGCAGTGTTTGATCTTCATGTCCTAATACTGGAGCTTTAAAGCCCAGCGAGCTAACCGCCCCATAGGGTCCTTCATGTTTTTCAACCATTTTAAAGACGCGTGGTCTGTAACCACAGTGAAAGAGGTCCCATACAAGAAATGGCGGTAATGCTTCACTGCTAGTAGAATGTCAAGACACTCCTTCTCAGTAACACTATAGTTGCATTCCGCCTTTGATAGCATTTTACTGAAATATGAGACAGGATGATCTACCCCTTTTTCATCCAGTTGGGCTAGGATGGCCCTGATGGCGTAGTCTTAGGCGTCTGTAAACAAAATAAATGGTTTTCCATAATCATAATGCCTTAGGATAGGCCGTTTTTTGTAGCAGCAGCTTCATAGTTTCAAAAGCAGCTTTCTGTTCAGCGCCTCATTGGAAAGGGATATTCTTCTTCAGTAAACGAACAAGTGGCTCGCTGAGTTGGGAAAACTTAGGGATGAAATGATGGTAATACCCCATCATCCCTAGAAATACCTGTATATCTCGTATATTTTTGGGGGAGGCATATTGGAAATCGCTTCAATCTTATCTTGTATGGGTTGGATACCTTCTCGAGAAATGGAATGTCTGAGGAAGTCTAATTTCCTTTGGAAAAAGTTACACTTCGAAGGTTTCAACTAGATACTTGAGTTTCATAAGCGTTGGAACACCTTCTTCAGGTGATCAAAGTGTTCGTTAAAGGACTTCAAGAATACGGTAATGTCATCAAGATAGATGATGACGCAGGTTAACTTAAGATTCTGCAAAATGTGATCCATCGCTCGCTGGAAAGAGGCAGGTGTGTTGCACAACCCTTGGGGTAATCGCGTGGGTTGGAAAAGACCTTCACTGCATATCAAAGCGCATTTTTCTGATCCTCAGGGGAGAGATCCATTTGCCAATAGCCACTAGCCAAGTCCATGGCGGAGAAAAAGTTTGAGCCTGAAAGCTGAGCCAGGGCGTCATCAATGCGTGGGATAGGATAGCTATCATTTTTGTAAAATTGTTTAACCTGTGATAGTCCATAACTATCCGGTGACCTCCGTTTTTCTTCTTAATTAGCAAAAGGGGAGAGGACCAAGGGCTTTGCGAAGGAACTAATAACCCTGCATCTAATAACTGCGTGAGCTCCTTCCCCATCTGCTGCTCCTCTACCTTTGACTTGCGGTAAGGTTTTGACCTAATGGGATGGGCATCACCCACATCAATGGAGTGGCACCAGCCCTTCATGTGGACATAATCATTTTCCGACTTCAAGAATATATCACTATACTCATCCAGGAGAGTATGCACTTTCTCCAACTCATCTGAGGTCAGCTCATCTGAGATATGGACGTTTGGTAAGGTACATACCAGGTTATCTGCGGGCAGGCCTAAATCTGCCATTGAGACAATGGAGTGGATTTGTTCAACTTCCTCCACAGGGAGTAAAAACCCTCTCAGCCCACCTCCTGGTGCTTTCTTATAATTATGTCCTTTTCAGTGAGGTTTCCCAACAGTAGAGTAATAGGCCTCTGGTAGGCTGTGTCTAAAATGCCAGGCAATACCCGAGGCTCAAAAGTGTTAACACCCTCAATGCTTAAGAGGTGTAGTAAACATTGGCGAGGGATTTTGAGGGTGATTTTCGTTTCTACCACTCATTGTTCACCTGGATTAATCACTACCTCATCGGTCACATAAAACGGAATACCTTTGATACCATCCACTGAATCAGACAATTTCTTTGTATTTTGCCCAGAGGTGGTATAATGTATAGGTAAAGCGGAAAGCGGGTACTCAACCATGCAAGAGTATTCATTCTTTCTGGGTTCTTTATTGGATAAACTAAGTGGACTATATAATTGAGCAATGACAGGAACCCTGCTTCATATTGATAATACCTTCATATTCAATTATAAACTGAGTACCTATGAGCATATCATAGGCGTTGTTATCCAAAGCCACTGCGGGGCCAATAGAATAAGCTTCCCAATATGAATGGGAAGGGACGAGTAAGCGCCAGATGCGCGGGTGTTGTTGGGACTGGCAGTTCCAAATTCTTGGTTGTACTCCAAGTCAGGTGCAAGTTTGTTATTTTTCATCAACTTGAAGTAGATTACATTCACCGGGGAGCCTGTATCCAGAATGGCCATCACCCAGACTTTTTGGATAAACACTTCGACCTTTGTAAGTATCCCTCCAAAATTGGGCGATAATGCTAAGACCTCCTTGAGATGAAAAGTGGAGGTAAATTTGCGCGCAGTCTCGGGGTAATTTTCCAGGATGGACTGCATGGTATGGCCATGCTGAAGAGGCGAATATGTTAGACAAGACCTCATCTGCGTCACTGGCAGTGTCAATAATGGCTGGCTCCCCTAGAACTTGGTGGAGGTACGTCTCCTCAGGTATGGTAGCCTTATCTACTCCTCCAGCGTTCAAGCAATCGGGGACTTACACTTCAGTGGGTACTCCTATGACAAAATAGCCAACCTCATCTGTACCCCCTCAGAATCATCCCAGGGGTATTGGTAACATGAGGTATTGGCATTTGTTGTTTAAATGAGTCAGGCACATGAGATTTATTGGCAATAGGTGTGCCTCTCCCTATGCCAACATTTCTTTTCCCTGCTCCAGTTCCTCTGCGTCAGCTTTCTTTTCCAGCACACAGCCTCCTTGTGTCCAAACTTGTAGCAGTATTAGCACTGAGGGCTTTCAGAACGTTTCACTTAGGGTTTTTGCTCCTCAGGGCCCATTATCTGAAGGGGCTCCTTCTTGTCTTAAATAGCCAGGACCCGAGGCTTGGGTTTTGGATTTTCTGGCCAAAACGTGTGGGCGGGATACTGCTCCGCAAGGAACGTTAAGCTTATGGAAGTCAGTGACATCTAGTATCGCCTTCTTGATATCTTGAATGATATGGAAATAGCGTTTAACTGAGGTGATGTGCATCGCCAAAGGAGGGTGAGATGCCACCCCAGTCAAAATTGCAGCTACAGCATCATCCAGGGTCAACATCTTGGAGGTTAACAACGTCTGTGCTTCTATATAGAATCATTCCACAAAGGCAACCACTGACTCCCCTTTTGGATACTCATATGCATAAAGGCTTGCTTCTTCATGATTAAAGCCTGTTCTGAGCTGAACGTGTTATGAGGGCCTCTTTAACCTCGGACCAGGTGCTAAGAGCATCCATATGTGGGACCATCACCTCCTGTGCCATGCGACCCAAGCAGGAAAGAATATGTTTGACCTTCTGACAATCAGTCACCCCTTCCATAGCTGCTTCGTAAACATATAAAAATGAAGCAATGCTGTTCTCGCCGGGGATAAACTTGTCTTTGAACGTTGGTTTGAATGAATTAAAGTCACCCCCAGTAATGGTATGAATAGCTGGAGCTTATGTACTCAGGGTTTCACTGCGATAGTTTAACTGATCAAAGGTGCATGAAAGGCGATCAAACTGGTCTTGCATGGCTTTGAGCTGGGTTTTCAATTTTGGAGAGGGCTTCTTAGGGCCTAGATTCACAATGTATCAGTCAAGCCTCAATCCCCAGTTTGTGAGCTTCAAGATCTTCCACTCGGCTCTCCAAGGCATTGACTTGAAAGTGGAGTTGTGACACCAGCGAGCTTAGATTTAGTTGAGCACCTTCCATGGCTTCCACGCGTTTCTTTAGCTCTTCTTTCATTTGTTTACACCCTTCATCGTCATGAGGGTGTGAACTTGGGCCTTGTACTCCATCCTTGATCTGCTCATACTTCCTCTCAACCTGCATTAACTGACTAAATAATTAGTTCAACAGCACAGGGCTTTTCAGCGAGGCTTTTATCATTTTCGCTTCAGTTTCACATTCATTCAGGCGGCGTACCAAATATTTGGTATTTTCAAATAAAGCTTTGAGAGCTAGCTCCTTTTCTAGGTGAGCAACCTTGGCCGCAAGGGTGGAGGTGGCGCTAGATGGTTCAAGCAGCAGACAGCGTTTAAGTTTATCAACATGTGAAAAGGCCTGGGTTAACTGTCGCTCCACCACAGCCACACGCTGTTCATGTTCAGCTTGAGGGGCGGAGATGGGGCTAAAAGGTCCCGGCGCGTTTGTTTTTTTTGCTTTTCAAGTTTTGTAGCAAACTCCTCCAGCAACGAGTGAGTGCTAGTGGCGGAAGCGTTCAATTCATCCTTAAAGATCTTCATGGCCTCCTCGACATACTTTACAATCCCAGTGTCCATGGTAGCAAGTTGATCATGCAACTAAATGATGAAGTTACAATTAGTTTCCACACCCGATCTGACTGCTCTAAGGTGTTTGGAGGTCAGTTGGTACAACTTATCATAGGCTAAATTCAGAGCTGTATGAGTATCTATGTGTCAATGTATCTATTCATGATGGCTGTCTAAGCGATGCATCATATGGACCAAGGCGGGATGAGAAAAGTTGCATACGTAGGTGGTCAAGTTTGTGAGCTGGCTGTAGGTCTCTGGGAGGACACTAGTCTCATAGAGAAACAAGTGGCATTCCTCTACCAATGACGCTCATTTGTGGGATGCAATGTCACCAGGGTTAAGGATGCCATGGGTAAGGTATCTCACAGCTTTGGTGGCCAGCCAGATTATGCGGCGATATTCAGGTATTAATATGCGCTCAAATCAATCTTCTCCAAACGTCAAGGTGGTAGGGCTGTCCATCTGATCATCGTCTTCAGCTCCTTCTCCATTTCGCACCCAGTGGGTGACACTCTCCATTGCTTTATTACTTATCGAAGTATACAGGGTGTCCCCTGTAGTGAGCACCAGATTGTGGGATCCGCTGACAAATGCCACAAATATTCCAAAAAATATACGAAATTTACTTTTATATAAAAGTATAATAATCACTTTTTTATGATTTTTATTAGTCGTGCAGGGCAAGCAATAAAAGATCCTCTATTTAATACTAGTATTTCATATTTAAACTAGTTCAAATATTGGGGTCATGGGAATTTGGGGCTATGGTGTTGAATAGCTTAGACATCCAAATTAGAAAGGATAGGCTTCAGCCTATCAGAACAAGGGAAAATATTTTGTGGCAGAACGAACCTCTTTGGTAACAATTTGATAAATTGCACCCAATCACCAATGGGTAAAATCTTCACACCTTGAGGGACTTCCGCCACGCCTATAAAAGGGGAGTCCCCACTTAGGAAGTGGAATGGAATGAGACGCGGCTGAGGGGGAACCATGTGGTGGACGCCCTGAATTTTGCCAAGGAGTCAGAGCAATCCTACTATCAGTTCTTACCTTAATAAGCCGATTTTGATTATAAAACGTGTTTTCCCAATGGGTAGGGTTCCACTGAGAATCCGCCAGGGTCTTTTGGCCGATGGTACTCATCTCCTCATTAACCATAGTATTGTTAGAGGATCAGACATGTAATTGGCCAATTGTAGTAGTGGATTCAGGGGCATTTTTACCTCCAATATTCTTTTTCAAAAGTTGAGAAGGATAATGTCTGACAGATACTATAGAAGATTTATTTGGGACTTCGCATGAATAGCCAAGCCTTTATTCCATTTATTAAAGGATTTGAAAAAAAGATACATATGGAATTAAGAGGCCCAGGACTCCTTCAATGAGTTATGCCATTATTTAATAGATTCTCCAATTCTGAAATATCCAAATTTCAATCATGAGTTTGTTATTAAAAGCAATGCTTCGTTGATGGCAATTAGCGCCATACTGAGCCAAGTAGATGAACTTGGGGACAAACATCCAGTGGCATATGTGAGCTGGACACTCTCAGCCGCTGAGAGGAACTACACCATGACTGAGCGTGAATGCCTTGCAGTCATTTATGCATGCAAGCAGTTTCCGGTGTACATCCACAAAACGCACTTTAAGGTGGTGACAGACCACTCTTTGCTGTGTCGGCTGCACAATCTAAGAGAACTGGAAGGACGACTAGCCCAATGGGCACTTAAACTTCAGGCCTACAATTATGAGATAGTCCACTGAGTGGGGGCTTCTCACCAGAACGCATATGGCTTATTGTGGTTGCCAATGGTCCAGTTGGTATACCTGCAGGTGGATGAGCTATTCCAGAGAATGGTCAAAGGGAGAATCGGGGATGAGCCCTCAAGACATCCAAGGTGCACTTCAGAAAGCAATGGATAACACTGAGACTATGGATGGACAAGTATTCAAGATGATCAATGGGAAGCGGCTATCATTCCTGAAACTGTTGTAAAGAGCAGCAATAGTACAAGCAGCTCTCAAGGTTGTTGGGAATGGAGGCCTGGGGAAAACAACCAATCATATTCACCAGTATTATTACTGGGAATCAATAAACTATGATGTTGCAGATTATCTGGCTTGTTGTGTGGAGTGCCAGTTGCACAAACCACACCAGAATACAACTGGATACTGACTGGTCCACCCTGGATTTGCCTGGCACACGGTTTCCATTGATGTGATGGGACTGCTGACGATGAGCACAGGGGGAGTCAAGTACATCATAGTTGCCATTGACCATCTGACAAGATGGGTTGAGACAAAGGCTCTAACAAGAGTAGACGCTACCAGTACTTCAAGGTTCATCCTGGATCAAGTGGTATACCAGCATGGATGTCCACAAGTCCTGCTGAATGACAATGGGACCAACTTTATTTCTCATGTGATCCTGAGTTTAAATGAAATAATGGGGATCCAAGGAGTCATGCCAATACCATACCAGCTGGAGACAAACGGACTGGTATAATGGGTCAATGGAACACTGGCCACAACGCTGAGGAAGCTAGTCGCAGGGATAACATCTGCGTGGGGAACATACCTGAGTTCAGTGACATTTGCCTACAACATTAGTCTTCATATGGCGATGAGAAAGACGCCATTTAAATTATTATACGGAAGAAAGGCCGCGTTGCCACCAATTTTATATTTGGTGGTGGAACATACGTCGGGGATGAGTACTGAGCAATACCTGAACTGACTGATGAGCATCCTGATTGATATGCAATTGCAAGCATTCGATACAACCTTGAAGCGAAGGATACAATTGAAATCAACAGATGAAAAAAACCAACCAGCCTTAGAAGAATATCAAATAGGGGAAAGAGTTGCCTATTGCAATACGCATGGTTTTGGACAAAGAAACAAATTATATGCGTTGTAGTCAGGTCCGTTTGAAGTAATTGCCAAAACGGTGACTGATGCTTACTTTATCAAGAATCTCTTGGATGGAATAGTTGTAAATCGAGTCCATGCTAAGTATCTAAATCATTGGACGATGAAAAAAGATAAAAGGAGTTCCCAAAGGACCTATAAACCATTAAGTTGGTCATGTCCTGATGATTAGGTCAGGTCCAAAAAGGACCTCTGAACCAATCTAGATGGTTAAGTCCAAAAAAAGGACCTCTGAACCATGGAAAATTGGCAGGTTTAAGTACCCAGGACTTAGTTTGGGGGAAAAGATGGACTGCTGAACTGAAACAAGGTCAAGACATATAGTAAAAAAGAAGTTAAATAAAAAAATGAAGAAAATTATTGGTAAAAAAAGATTATAAACTGCATAGATAAAAACCTGATATGTTTTTATAATTAAATTTTTATTGATCATCCTCGGTACAGGGATGATTCTGCCTATGTCACCTCTTGGGGGAGGGAGGATGGATCGCAGTAGGAATAAACAGCCCGCCAAAATTGATATGTGATTGGATTCTAGTGAGGGCAAGACCTACATAAAACCACGTTCATTAAGCAGATGCAGAGCCCTGAGAAAAAGTGACTAGGGGAAGGGAAATTGAGATGTAAGAGGAAGCCAATCGTGAAACCCTGGAGCAAGGAGGAAAGTGGCAGTATAAAAAGAGGCAATCGGTGAATAACCCCAAGTAATCCCAATATGGCACCGGAGCCAGAATATTAGTCCTGAGCACCTGCCAATGGGCTTCATCAAGGACACCGGACATGTGGGCCAGCAATGAAGAAGGAATGCTTGATGGGGGTTGCCAAATCATGCCCCCTATCAACGCCATCATCAGAAGATACTTATGGGAAGCTCCAGAGAAGAGATAGTTGTGCAGAGAGCAGATTACATCCTGCAAGAGGCAACTATGGGCTTCGCAGAAGCTAAAGCTGAATGAACAGTGGAAACCAGGCGAGGCTGGAAGCTTCATGGACCAACTTCAAAGAATTTGGCCAGAAAAGAAAAGAGCATATGTGGCATTATCCCAATCCAGAAGGTTATCAAGATCAGTTAGATTCAGCGCTAAAGTCAAAGCCTCAGTGACTTGGGTCCAGAGCTCAGCATAGGGGAGCTCAAAGTGAATGCTGTTACTGATTGAAAGTTTGGAGACCAGAACAGCAGGTTTGTAAAATTGACTGAGTTTGAAGAGGAACTCAGAGCAAGTCTGACCAGGCCAGAAATGAACGATCCAGAGCAACTGGCATAATCTACAGAGCATCTACAATGATGTTTGGAGCATTAGCAAAAGGAGCTAAATCCAGGAGGGTTTTGAAGTCCAACTCTGGAATTGACTGCAGAGGAAGAGTCGGCTGAGAGTTGTTCAAAAAGATGGCCAGCCTGGTTTCAAAGGAATTAGTTACTGTTTCCAGTAATTCAATGGAAGGACTAGCCGCTTGCACCAGACTAGGCGTATGAGTCCTGGAAGGACCATAAAAGAGGTCCCGTTGAGCATCCCAACTCATCTGCTGGAAGAGATGGAGGTCTGGATCAGACAGACTATTGAGGAGCTGCTGGTAGCAAGACTCGGAATTCAACATATGAGCTGGACAAGAGGGGGATGTCAGACTTATATAGAAGTTGACATTATGCACTCTATAATCTATTAGGCTCCAATTTTAGGGAAATTTAATCTCAAAATTAATGAGATAAGCTCTCCAAGGGAGGAATTAGGAATGACTTACAGCCAAGAGGTTATGAGTGAATTAACATGGAGAATAGCAAATAAATATACTAAATTAAGCTGCAAAACGGACATCAATGGCAAGAGTCTCCTGTCTAGAATGAGGAGAAAATCTTGAATTCAAGGACGCCAGACCAAGAATCCTGAATATGACAGCGGATCATATACCCTGATCGGGGAAAACTGGATCATGGGACTAATATTGTCATGAGTAAATTGATCAGCCCGGCACAACAGAAGGTCATGAGGACCGCGCTCTGAGAATTTGGTAGCGAGGAGGAAGAGGAAGAATGCCATATTCTGAAGGTCATCCTGAGCAGTGTTGAGTATTGACAAGTGTATTCTGCTTGAACCAATGATGTATTTAACCAAGTGTATGAAGTGGTGTTCTCATACCCCGGTCCTTTTCTCACTGGAAATCTAGGCAAGAGGGGGGATGTGTTGGGATTTTTGCTCATATTCCCAGCCTGTTAGATTACCTTGAATCGTCAGGGAAAATTTTCCTAAGGCGAAGTGAATCAGAAATTGGTTGGCCCAAGTTTTGGAGGAACTACGTTTGGGGGATTTTAAATATTTGCCTGGTCATATCCATCGGAGATTGATCTGTATGAATACCTAAGATCTCATCAGGCGGAGTTGCTGACGAAATAAGGGCATCTGATAGTGATTAACTATCAGGTGTACCAATTGGGATTGGTCAGTTTTCATCACTGACTGATTGGGAATGAATATCAAGTTGCAAGGTGAGTGATGCCGCCTGCAACTAGTGAATCGATCTGTTGGTGAGTGACCAGCCATAATGGGTAATAAGTCCCATTAGCTAATCAGGTCGCTAGCCAATAATAGGTTCTCTTGAATCGAGAGGAAAACATTAAGGACACGCTTTCAAACTCTGTCCGTTTTAGGTCTTGGATTTCTGATAGAGGAATCTAACCAGATGGAGAAGACCATCACTGGTGAGACGTCAAAAGGAATTTTAATGGCAACTGCTGCCGTTTCATGACTGATGCGCCAACTGAGGGTTAGACAGCCAAATCCCCCACTATATAATTCCCTAGGACTTACTATGACATAAAACATCATTTAGTAAAAACATTATCTATGAAAGCATTTCTATCTACAGTTATATTATCAATTTGGTGTATAGTTAGACAATCATCTTCTATTGTGTCATTCTATCTCAAGGATAATATTGCAGAAGGAAATAATTGGAAGACTCTCAGAGAGAAGAGTAAAGACCTGAGTGGGGATCTAGAGACAAAGTAACCACAATCAGGGATAGCTGCTGACTGTGTGTTGGGCCTGCAGAGACTGTCACTGGGGTATCTTAGTGATGATTGGGTGGACAAGAGTATAGTGATTGAATCCCTATGAGTATGACTTCAAGAATATTAATTGGAAATACTGGCCAAGCGTTGGGCCAAGTAATAGTTCAATATCAACTACGGATAATAGTCTCCATACTATCTTTAATTAATACATTATATACATTGGAATGATGTGCATGAGGAAATCAAACCTGTGCAGTAAAAAGGTTAATGGGTTGACAGCCAATAATCAATCTTAAATAAATTTTAACAACCACCCTGAATCTAACGGCATGGTGGAATGGGTCAATGGGACCTTGGTAAATATTATACAAAATCTTGTAAATGAGCGGCCAGCAGATTGGAGCACCCTTTTATCCACTGCTGTCTTTGTGTACAATATCAGCTACCACTCCGCAACCTATAAGAGTCCATTCCAATTGCATTATGGAAGACATCCAACGCTTCCTGCATTGCTTTACTCCTGTGTGGAGGATACCGGCGGAGTCAAGACCCACCACTAGTTGTCTACCTTAACAGAAATTCTGATTAAACTCCAAGCTGAATCATATTCCACTAGTCTTGCCAAGATGATTTGGGATCATGCAGCTGACCAAAGTAGATGCAGCAGTCTTCCACAGTTTGTGGTAGGGAATTGGTCCTGTTTCATGACCAACATGGGTTTGGAATAAGGAACAAGATTTCCAGTATTTGGAGAAGTCCATTTGAGATCATCAAGAAGACTGGGGCTGACACTTACACCATTAAGGAACCTGCAGGGGGTCAAATCATTAATTGAGTACACGCAAAGTTCCTCTGACCATACAAGCAATAGGAGCCTTATTGTCCAATCAAGGAGGGGGTAATGTCGTGATTCTGATATGACTGGACGATAATCTTGGGACAGTTAGGGCGGTTTGGGAAAAATCCGCCAAAAATGATATCAGTTACAATTATTTGAGTGCCTTGAGATGAGGCGATATTGGGATATAATGGGTTTATTATTGAATCGCCTCTAAATAAGGTGATAGGGTGATGTTGACATATGACAAATATGAATTATATCGCCTAAAATTTAGGTGATAGAAAACTAAAGAATAACAAGCTGAAATGAGGAGAATTGGTGAAACCAAATAGTCCAAGCTATGAGAGTGGTATTGTCTAATGCCGCTGTATATAAGCGAGATGGGCAATTAAGAAGAATGAGGGTGTTAAGAGGATAGAGTGAATGAAACAGCGAGGATCTGCTGTGTTTATTATATTAAATAAAATATTGTAGTGGGAGCAAGCGTCCCATATTTATTAAGTTAAGTTTATTATGTTGTTACTGAGGGCCAAGATTATCATATCATTGGTCTTATTGCTCAGTGGGCTAAAAAACCTGTGCAAAACCCCTTATGGCATATCTCAGGATTCCGCCACATTTGACAATAACCACAATCTTTATTTTTATGGAAGAGTCACACTACTATTATACTAGGGATCTACACAGAATATTGGTTGCACCACAGAGTATTACTATAGTCAACTACCCAAAGAACTCCCCTCCATACTATTTATCACAGCTTTTATGAATTTCCTTTCAGTTGCTTCAATGTCCGTACGCCTCAGCTAACTCAGCTTCTATAAATTCCATGATGTCAGCTTTATTTGAGGTAATTCATGGTATAATAATAATTATACTTCCTTTCCTCAATTATCCTCAGCTTTAGTCACTTCTAATTGAAATATACTGATTACTATCAGAAATTGTTCTTGATACTTCAGATTAAGTGGAAGCTTTGAAAATTCTAAATTAATAGCATCTAAATAGATAATTAGTTATTATTCCATACCAAACTAATCAAACCCTGCTCTTGGCAACTATGAGAAAAAGTTATCTGGTTACTTTTACAATAATACTTTCCTTTGTGTTTTGCAAGGATGGTGTCTTCATACAGTGCCTTGTATTTGTGTGTTTTTTAACCTATACACTTTAGACATGCCATCCCTGCACCAATCTCAACACAGCCTGAGACTTATAAAACAAACCAAAAAGTTATAATAATTTGATACTTTAGTATAGAGGCAAATCAATCCAATAATCACTAGCTGGCCAGAAACTAAACTTAATTTTAAGTTTAGCTTAAATTATAAATGATTCATCTGATATTCTCCCAAAATAATAATCAGATGGCAACCATTGCTGTGATAAAATTCCCTTAGGTCCCAGCAATAGGGAAAGCACAACAATCAAAAAATTTCATTATAGTCATATTCTACCTAAGGTATAAAAGAAATCATACATAGTTAGCTTATTTCATACAATATATAGGTTAAAGGTGGTTAGCCAAGCTGGGTAAAACTGCTTCCACCCCTAGTGCAGGTTTTGAGTCTGAAACCTGTACTGGCTAGAAAACATTTTTGGTGTGGTATATTTGTCCCAAGGTTGACCCACCTCAAATAATACAATATTTAGGTTGTGATCATATAAGATGCACTACTAAGTTCTTATCTGAAATAAAGTATCCAATGGAATTTGACATTCTGGAAGATTTAACCTTCATGTATTTATGTTTTCATAAAATATTAATTAGATGGATACAGCCTCTATTTAAGCTAAGGAGACAGTTAACACTAATTATACATCTTGTTTGATGGAAAGCTGTATGATAATAGATATAATCTCTAGTAAAGCTCAAATGTTTTCTTTGATTTGATTATCTGTTTTAAAACTTAAAATAACAGTTTTTGGTATTTAAAAATCTTTATCATCATTTCATACTAATTGCTAAAATCCTTAGAGTAATAGAGATATTGCATCTCTATAGTTCTATATCTACTTAATAAAACGCATTCACTGACTGACTGATGTAGTGACTGACTGACTGACATCTGAAACCTTTGAGTAGTATAGGTTAATCTATTTGGGCAAGTGGGTGAGAATTGGCAAATATTAACTAATAATTTACCAAATTGCTCACCCCAAACTAAACAAAAATAGTATTAGAGGTTTAAATAGATTAATTAGTTAAAATAATCAGCTCACCAGCCATGAGGGCAACAGCAAAGCTGTTAGTCCAAGCAGCTTGAGAGTAGCGCTGACACAGTCTATAGGCTGTCAGTATGAGCTTATTATCTGATATACTTTAAATACCATAGCAAATCATGAGTATCTGGATGTTTTATTTATATAACTTTAAAAAACCTGCCCGATTTGGTTCTTTTAATCTAAAATAATTTTGGCAAGTTAAGTAAGTTGATTTAGTAGTTTTGGAAGACATGTCACATACAATGAGTTTATATAAAGAGATGTTTCAAGTAGCAGTTTGGTGATATTTGATTGATTCAATAGGTTTATTTTGTTTGGCCAAGTGGATGATGGCTTTTGGTCAAATTAATGGAACACAGTTTAGTTCTGATAGGTGATTAGTTATTGGTTGATTTGATGAGTTCAGTTAGGTTTAGCTGAGTGGTTGATGGTTTTTGGTTGATTCAATTGAGCAATTAGATTTGGCTGAGTGGTTATAGTTTATCTAAAAATAAAATATAAATAATGAATTCAAATATCTGAAATTCTATAGACACTGTAGCAAAGCATGGGTAATGAATGCTAGTAGACTGCAAAAAACTTTTGGTAATTATATATAAATTTGTGCTTTTTCTTTCTACTCAAAGTCACTTTTGAGCGATTTTATTAGAAAAAAACCAAAAAGTAAGGAAACTATTAGTGGTCGAATGTCAACTGCTATTCAATCCTCAATGACGTTGGATTCGCCACCAGCTGCTCCAGTGTGGGGCAGCGGCAAAACCCCTCCTAGCCTTTTCCATCCAGTAGGAAAATGTGCTCGGTCTGGATCATCCAGTACCAATAAGTCCTTGGGTCAGTTTAGTCCGTCCAAGGATCTCGCCATCCACCTGGCATGAACCCAGGCGGTACCTTGCAGACCACTTGTTCTCCCCCACTCCCAGCTCCATTTTGGCCTTTGGGTCAAGTCAGAAGATTGTTCCCATATGAGGAACATGCAATTATTGACCTGGCCCAGGCGGTGATGCAGCTGGCCAGCTTCATCAACTTCTGCCCCTTTAAGGGGTATTTCAGCCTCAGCTTCACCTGTGAAGCTGACGCCGCCACTGTGGCTACTGTGCCCCTTGTTTTCAAGGGCACACCCATTCCAACTACATGCACCCAGCTCCCCACCAACATGACAATGGTAGTCCAATTCGCGGGGTTGCCCACTCATCTCCCCCCCCCCCACAGTACTCCATTGGGAGTTAATGGAAGGTTTAACCGCATATGGCTCCAACCCCATTCTTCAGTTTGTGGTCCCCAATGGGGCTGCTCGCCTAGCTGGACCTCGGTCATTTGCCACAATCATCCCAATAAATTTTAAAATTGCTTTGTCACTTCCACCCCATGCCATCATATCCTCTGACCCTGACCACCCGTTCTGGGCCCATGTAGAGGGCGGGAGGACAATCTTTCCTTCCTGCTTTGAGTTAGATCACTCAAAGCGCAAGTGCCCCTCCCTCATGACTTCATCTGATCCAGCGCGGTCATTGCAAGGCCCCACTTAGCCTCACACCCCACCATTTTTCTGACATGGGGTACAATCCTACCCCCTCCCCCAAAGCCTGCTACTGCCTCAGTGCCTGCTGCAGCCAATCAGCCCCTTCCTCAGGCCAGGGCCACTTGCACCTCATCCAATCAGGAATCAGCTTGAACTACTGTGGGTTCCCACATTATTCTGCAATCGCCAGCCACACCACTTCAATTTGCAGACCCCAATTTTAAGTTTGACTTGAACCTATGGTCATCATTGGCTAAAACTGATGAGATGGGTAATTTTATTGAGGCCTCACAACCCACATACGGCGAATTTATCCAGAGTCAGAATCCCAAAGCAGTTGCTCAATGATATTATGCCCCCAACTGGACGCCGTGGAGTTCCGCTCAAACCACCAGCTCGCTGTCACAGCAGCCACCCACCCTGAGGTAACCACTATCCATGAACTGGCTGAGTCATCCGTAGCAGCACTAGCCATGGAAATCCCGCACCCATCCTCAGGCCATCCACACCCATAAACCACAAAATGGCCATTGAAATTGCCCACAGGCGCGCTAAGGATGCCATACAGAGAGTGGTTTCCGCCTCGCAGGCCAACTCTTGAGTCACTTGAGCCTCCATGGCTTCACTGTCCCAGCTCCCTGCCCTCCGCATTAAGGTGGAGGCTACCATTTCCAAATACATTGGCGACTTACTGTTGTACAATCAATTCCTCAAGCAGCTGCTTGTTACTGAACTCGCTCCCCATGTTGCTGATCACCCCACCCCTTTGCTCTCCTCCTTGGCCCATGCTCTTGCTGATGATGAGCATGAGACTGAGAATGAGCCCCCCAATGACCCCTCCCCTTCCGCCATGGTAGGATGAGTGCCTCAGTGCTGTCTTACCTGGTAGGTTGGTGTCTCAATTGTTATGTTTTGCCCATTCTTTGAACAATTGTTTCTTTCAGTATGAGTGTTTTGTTAGTTCAGTTTTTTTGTCACTTTCTGCACTTTGGTAATGTCCATCCCCTGTTCAGCGTGCCTTGTAATAAATTTATATATAAATTTGTGGAATTATAGTATGTATTACATGGTATTTGATATTAAATCTGTTGAATAAACTTATTTTCAAGACAGGAGGACAGTGGACCTCTCATTATGACATAAAATCTGAAAGTTATATAAGAGGTATATTATTAAAAGCCAAATAACTTTCTACCATGTTAAAATAGGTACACTTTTTATCTGATATAGCAGAGGGGAAGATATATATATTTAAATTTATTGCGGGGAAGGCCAACCATGGGACGGACACTTCCAAATATGACTCAGGAAAGATAAACTTAGTACCAGGGGGGCACCCCAGAGAAGCGATGCTATCTCTTGTTGCCAGCAGGAACGCCACTTATGGGGAGTGGGGAGGGAACGTGAGAAAAGGCCGTAGCCACTATTGAGCACGTGTGGAGGAAGGGGTCTGATTTGATGAACCAGACTGGGAACCAGGAGGAGACCAGCTGTCGGCGATGCAGTGGGAGATATCCAAACATCCACGCTTGAAAGTGGTCCACCAAATGAGACTGGAATCTGTGGACAGCTTCTGGGAGGGTGGGGATGGAGCCAGCGATGGCATCCAAGACAATCGTGTGGATAGTCCACATGGCGATTGCAACCACCAGAGCATGGAGGGAGGGTGGAAGGGGGAGGCCATTGATGAAGCAAACATATCTCTTGACAGACTGAAGGGATGCGTTTAATCCTGGCCTAGCAGACGTTGGACTTCGCGCCATATCACTTTAGAGGTGGGGCACTTCTCCAGGCGGTGGAACAGCGTTCCATACTGGCCACACATGACACAGGATGAGTGTAAAGCGTTAGAGCGCTCAGCTGTATGATACACCCGCCTCAGGCAGCGCCACACATGGGAGCGGACTTGAGGCTGCAACAGAGGATGGTGTGCATATTTCCAGATAGTCTTTTGGGTCTCAGTGAAATAAGGGATGTCCATCATGTCCAGGTAGTCCACCCTGGATAGGACATGGGGTCGAATGGGGATCACGCCATCATGGATGGGTAGCCCCTGTACCTCTTGTGTGAACTGAGGAGAGGGGCGGCCTCTTCGGGTTGTATGTCCACTAATACAAATTCTCCACTCTGCGCTTCGCATGGAGAGTAGGATTCGTTTGTAGTGGGTTTTAGTCCCGTGAGGACCTGTGGCTGATGTGTGTGATGCGAGGTATTTCATCAGGGAGTGGAGGTTTGATGGATTGTTGAGGCCCAAGGCTCAGGAGAAGTTGGAGTGTGCCGCGCAGGACCAGTGTTGGGATGGGAGTGTAGGAGCGGTGACAGCCGCGATCCAGGTGCCCAGGATCTTGGCAGCATGGGCTTTGAAGTCAAGCAGGCCCATGCCACCTTGATGATGAGGGCTAAACATGACCTCTAGCCGTACTGGTGGAGGGCGGCCTGACCAAAGCCATCCTTGCAGCAAAGCATACAGGGATTTGAAGAAGCTTGGGGAGAAGGGGATGGCATGGGCTCCAAACCAGACTTTGGATAGGAGCATAGAGTTGGCAAGAACAACCCTGCCAGTGAGGGTAGTAGGGTGGGCTCTGAGAGAGGCGATTCGCTTCATCACGTTGTCCAGTATACGGCACTCCATTACTGCTGATGCATATCCGCCTGCCTCCATCCACACGCCCAGATGGCGCACCGGTCCTATGGTAGGACGTGGCACGAAGGGGAGCACCAGTGGAGCGGTGTGTGTTGAGCTAGTAAGGTGTGGACGTGGGCGAGCAGATGGGCCAGGTTGGGAACTACTTGCTGGGGCCCAGAAGTTCTGAAACTGACCAAGGAGGATGATTTCGGTTTTGGAGGCGTTCAGTGCCGCGTTGCTTACCTGGGAATATTCCTGGACGAGGGCTTTAAGCGCGCGTGCATCTTTGTTATTAGACACCCCCACCACGCAATTATCTGCAAATGCCATCATCTTGACTGGGGTTTGGCCTGGCACATGGACCCCAGTGAGTTGGGAATTCACATTTCGCAGTAGTGGGTCAAGGATGAAGTTGTATAAGAGTGGGCTCAGGGGTCCCCTTGTCGCAGGCCCCTTTGAGGATGGACTACTTCCGTTAGGAAACCTGGGCCGCGCACTGCCATTGTTGCAGATTCTGTGAGCAGCATCACCCAGTTAATGAAGCGGGGAGGTAGGCGGAATTGTTGGAGGCAGGCCCTAAGGTATCCCCAGTTTACTCTATCATAGGCCTTTTGTTGGTCCAAGAATACAAGTGCCCCAGAGGCTGTGGACTGACACACATTAGCCACAGAGTGCACGTTATCCCAAATCGACCTTCTGGGGATGAAACTGAATTGTTCTGGAGAGATGGTGGCAGATGCTACAGTCCCTAAACGGTTAGCCATGATTTTTGTTAAAATTTTGGTGTCTGTGTTTGTTAGAGAAATGGGGCGCCAGTTGGCTAAGTCTAGCCTATCCCCTTTCTTGAAGAGTGTGACAGTAAAGGCCTCATGTCCTCCTGGTAGGAGGCGCATTTCCAACAGGCTTTGGTTGAGTGAGGCTAGCAGCAATGGGGATATATATTTGAAATATTTTTTGTAGAACTCATATGGAATGCTATCTAGGCCTGGGAATTTTCGGTTTGACGCACTGTGAATGGCTGTCCATAATTCGTTCGGAGTAATTAAATTCATTATTTCTGGGTATTGGAAAATGGTGCAGATATGAGCTTGGTCGAGAAATTCTGCCATTTCAGCCAGCTGAATTGGTTCAGCTCAGTATAACTTGGAGTAATATCTTTGCATTTCGATTGCCACTTCAGCCAGTGTGTCCACAATGGTATTATCCGATCTTCACACCTGTGTGCAGGCCACACTCTGGAATGGTGCGAAAATTTTTTTTAAAGAAGTATGTGGTGCACTTGTCACCTTTAGTGATGCATGTGGCCCTGTATTGGACACAAACCTGATGTTTGTGTTGCCTTTCGAGTGCGTTGAGGTGGGCAGCTGCCTCTGCCCACTTCCAGCCCCATGCAGGGCTGTATCCTGTGGCTGGAATGTTGGACTCCAAGTGGGCCAATTCCACCAGTGCATGCGAGATAACCGCTGATGTGGCTCATGAGCATCTGGAGGAGAGATGGCAATAGTGGCGGATGGTGTCCTCTTTGAAAGTTGCCCATGTGGAAATGGAGTCCACACAAAACGGTGCAACAAACAATTTTGCCAAAGTTGCCTCTTCCACCCATGTGGAAAATCCTGGTGACGCAAGCTCGGGGGGGCGGATTTTGCACCAATGTGGGGCCTTTGCAACTGTGACGGGTAAGTGGTATGTTATTGAGACCAGTCAGTGGTCGGAGAATTCCATTTTTGTTGTTTTGAAGTGGGAGATGTGGGGTTGGAATTTCGCCAGTGTTAAAATAAGGTCAATGCGGGTCATGGACCTTAATTGGCTGTTATGGATGTGGGGACGCATCATGTTTTTGAGCAGTGGGGCATGTCACAGCAGTGCATCCATTAACCCAAGGGTGGCTTTTAGAATGCGTAGTTCTACGTGACCCTGTGGGGCGTGGGGTGAGGGTGGCCACCAGTCCGTTGGTGAGGTTAGCCAACAGTTCATGTCGCCAACTAGTAAAGAATTGGGGGTAGTGGGAGGGATTTGACCAATGAGAAAAATTCCTGATGCTCGTGTGCACCGTTTGGGGTGTAGATGTTGACGATTGTGTGTGCAACATTGGCCCACGAGAAGGTGACAATGAGCACTTGGCCTTTTAGGAATGTTTCTGAGGATGTGAATTTAAAAAAATTATTTTTCCAAATTAGCACCCCACAGTGCTTCAACCAAAAGGATAGGGATGGTAGGAGCATTGTTTTCCAAGCTTCCTTGGAACCTCGTGGACAGTGGGACTCCTGGATGGCCAGGATATCCATGGGTAAATTGTTTTGTAAAAAACTCAATTTCCTAGCCTGGGACGGGGAGGCCTTGAGTCCAGCGATATTCAACGTCCCTAAAGTGAAGGTTTCCCCCATTGCACCTTAGGTGTGAGGGGGTGGGCACCTGGGCCCACCAGCCTCTTCAAGGTCCCCATGGGCTTTCACAGCAGCGTGGGTGTTAGCAGCAACGCTATCAGGGTTTTTGTTAATTTTTGCGGAAAGAGTCATGTTGGCTTTGGCCTTCACTTTTTGTTTTCCCAACGTCGGACGAATTTTTTGCAGTGCAGATAAGTTTGGTGCACCGTCGAGTGGAGCAAAAAAAATTTTTCAGTTGGGATAGGTCCCAAGTTGGTTTTGACTGGAGCTTGGGTGCAGCGATTGGGTGAGATCAAATCTCCCATCAGATCCTCAGATTGAGTGGCCCACTCAGCATGGGCCTCCCAATCTGATTGGGTGATGGATTCCCAAGTCGCTTCCACTGCAAAGGTCTCCATGTCCTCCTGGCATTGTGAGTGTGGGATGGTGGTGGTGGCCTTGGCCGCTTCCTTGGCTGCAGCCCTATGGGCCTGCTTGGCCTTCTTCCACTCCTGCAGGGAGATGGGCTTTACCAATAGGTAGCAGCCTTGTGCTCCCCACGGGAAAGCCTCCTTGGTGCTTGCGGTTGGTTTGTAGTGCACCTCTCCGCTGGCCATGGCTGCTGAGGGGTGCTCTTGGAATGTGACACCCTCCTTGATGGGGCATGTGTGCGCCTTATGGCTGAACACATCACAGTGGGTGCAAATGGGGGGCGCGCTGTCCACTGTTACCCAGAATAGGTGGGTGATATGCCCTGCGATGTCAATAAAGGTGGAGTGCAGGATCTGGGTTAGGTCCTTCGCGATCTCCTCAGTTGGGGTCAGAACTATGATGGCTTTGCCGGTGCACAGGTGTGGCATCAGCGTGAAACGTTGCATTTCAAAAGATTGTATTTCGCCGTATATGGTGAGACCATCTTTCAGGTGTTGCTCCAAAATGTCACGTTTTACCATAGTAGGCAAAAAGTCAAATGTGAGGAAAATTTGGTTTGATTTTGTCCATCTGGTGCATTTGGTTTTGATGACCCGTTGCCCTTCAGGGAGGTCAACCACTATGCGCACCGCTGCAGCCTCATCTGCTGCTATTCTGCTTTCAAAACCTAGGTCCAGCCAACCGCGCAACATGGAGTGAGGTGCAACGTACACCGCGGTCAGGAAAATTTTGTGTACATCTTCACAAAATTTTTCCCATAAGGCTATTTTTTGGATGTCCAAATACACTTGGACTCCAAATTCCACCAATGAAAGTGGCTGGGAGTGTGGCATGTTGATGTACTGGTTGCATCATGCTTGCCATGCGAGTATCTCTGGGGAAATTGTGACCACCGTTTTTTGAGATTTTTTTATATTCTGCCAGATTCTCCGGGGCATTTTCAAATGTTAGAGGCCATGGGCCTTCCGCCTGCTCCTCTTGCCTTGCTTGCCCAACTGCTCCCAGACATGGGCGCAGACTAATCCCCTCTATGAGATTATCAAACTAGATTTAGTCTTGAATTGAATAGGTTGCAAAAGTGTTTGCAACGAGAAAGAAAAGTTTGGGAAGATATATATAAGAAATCTTATTAAGTGACTTTGAATAAGGAGAAGGTTATCAATTTGACCTGTATGTATGTTTTTTTCTTTTTTTTCTGTTTGTTCGCACATAACTCTAAAAATACTGGACCAATTTGGATGATCACCTTCAAAAAGAGAATGCTCCAACTTAGGTCCCATTTTAATTTTGTAAGTATTGGTATAGTATCTGACCATTAATTTATTAATTATATAAAAATGGATTAGAAGCGATGGATAATTGTGGGACTAATACAACTACAGATAAACTTAATTCTGGCATTAATGAAGCAATAGCTTTGAATCAACTTTTGATATGATATATTTCCTATGGCTGGGGGGTATGTTCAAAATTCAGGCAGTATGAGATTATAGCAGGATGAGCTTAAATCATTATAGATGGCTATCATTTTTGGATATCTTGATCAATAAACTCACCTAAATTTGATAAAATGAATTATTTTAGATAGCAAATAGTAAATTTACCATAGATTGACTAAATGATTTTTGAGGAAAAAAGAACCTCCTTTAAAAAAGCTCTAAAAAGTATGAATTAATCAAGAAATTATGCCTCCTCAATAAAACCCTTTTTGAAGTCAGCCCATATTTTAAAATGAATTATAGAATTTTGCTACAGGTACAAATTATATATTACTATCTGATTTATCCATGCTTTGCTATGGTATCTATAAAATATCAGATTTTAAATTTATTAATTTAATTTTATATTATAGATAAACAAAACAACTCAGCCAAATCTGATTGTTTAATTGAATCAAACAAAAACCACCAACCACTAAGGTAAACCTAACTATTTTATCAAAACAACCAATAACTAATCATCCTTCAAAACTAAACTGTGTCCTATTGATTCAAACAAAAGCCATCAATCACTCAGCCAAAAAATAAACCTATCAAAATTAATCAAATAATACCAAACTGCTACCCAAAACATCAATTTTTATACTTAAAATCATTGAGTATGTGACATATCTTCCAAACTACTAAATCAACTTCTACTTAACTTCCAAAAGTATTTCATTGATTAAGTGAACAAATTAGGCAGGGTTCTAAAATATATAAACCTAACATCCAAATCCCGTGCTTCACTATAATATTAGTTTATCAGATGATAAGCTCACATTGTATCCTATAAGTTGTGCCACCACTACTCTCAAGCCAGTCAGACTAACAGCTTTGCTGTTGCCCTCAGGGCTGGTGAGCTGATTATTTTAACTAATTAATCTATTTAAACTCTAATACAATCTTTTGTTGAGTTTCAAGTGAGCAATTTGGTGAATTATTAGATAATATTCGCCAATTCACCCACATACCCGGATAGATTGAATCCATCAGGCTTGATGGATTCAGATTTAATCTTTATTGCCAATTCTCACCCACTCACCCAAATAGATTAAACTATTTTAGACTCAATTAGCTTCAGGTGAGCAATTTGGTGAATTATTCAACAATATTTGACAATCTTCATTCAATAGCCCAAATAGATTGAATCCATCAGACTCAATAATTTCAGATTAGATAAAATTCACCAATTCTCACCCACTCACCCAAATAGATTGACCCTGTCAGACTCAAATGTTTCAGATGTCAGTCAGTGAGTATGTTAGTGAAATTTTTTTATTAAGTAGACTAGCTTTATGCCCAATAGGATTTTCTATTAGCAATATCTCAGGGCCCATCTAACTTTTCTCAAATGTTAAAGTTTTTGGGTAACCTTCTATACCTATGCCTCTTTTTTACCCTTTGGTTTTAGTGAGGAATTAGTTCAATATAAAAAAATAAATAAAGGCTATATAGGCTTTAATAAACTATATATAACCATGCAAAGAAAAATTAGGCTGCAGAAATCAAAGAATCCCCTATAGGACTTCATCATATACTATATTTTGAGTCCAGACTTGGGAGCCAATATGTCCTTGATTCAAAGAATCTTCCACAAAAACTTTTACATCTTCAAAGCTCCTGACTCTAGAAAAGGCAACATATATTTGACCATGTACAAAATCTGGAGCTGGAAGATAAAATCCAATTTTGTCAAATGTCTGACCTAGGGACTTGTTTGTCATAACAAATGACAGCCTAATAGGAAATTGTCACCTTCTCAGCTGGAATGGAAGCTCAGCTTGGCTTAATATAATTTAATCTGAAGAATGAATACACATTCACCAGCATAATCACTGGTAGGGATTTCAGCATTTATCATATGTTTACCCATATTTCAGATAATCAACCGCGTTCTATTGCAGCCTCCTTTTATTGTGTTTAAGTTATGCTGCAGCATGACGATAAATCCTATCTTCAGTTTCAGTATATGTGGAGTCATTCCTGAAGGAGT
>JAKSZP010013900.1:0-33363 GCA_022478985.1 Massospora cicadina | reverse complement strand
CAATTGCATTCATTCAGCACAGATATAGAGCATTTAGTGAAGCAAGTCGAAGAGTTGAAGCTTCATAGATGTGAATGTGAGCCCTAGGTGGCAGCCAAGGCCAAAGAAAGGACCCTAAAGACTCTAGTTGGGAAGCTGACTATTCCCATAAAAATGCAGACTGCATTTCTAGCCATTTTGGAGATGACTCCCTAAATCACTCCTCAAGTCAGTTTAGTAGCCAAACCAAAAGTGGTGGCTAGAGATAACTCGGAGTAATTTAGAGCTATGCCTAAATTACCCACATTTCATCAGGATAACGCCTCTATGTTCTTCCAATTGTTTGATATGACAATTTTTGTGTATGGCAATCTTCAAAAAGCTTTGATGGTGATGAACTGTTTGGACACTGACTGTCAAAACTTGGTGTTAACCCATCTTGAGGGGGACTGCTGATCTTACTCAGAGGTTAAGGTTACCATAATGAAAGATTTTTGGAAGTCCCACATGTATGTCAAAATGCAAACAGAAAGTTATGGGATTCCAATTCCAGAAGGAAGAGTCCTTAGCAGTTTATCCGATTAATTCTACCAAGAATCTCTGATTTTGGTTGGAGAAAAAGTACTGGATGGTCTTAATGTATGGATAACGTTTCAAGAGGCTCCTTGGCTCTATTGCAATTTACATTAAATGATGTCTTTCATGTCATAAATGAGATTGCCACCTCACAAAATGGTGGATCATTTGAAGATACTAGGAGCCACATTTGAAGCCCCTAATCAAAGCTTCAAGCCAAGTCAAGTCGAAATTCAGATCCTATAAAGGGGGATGAGAGTACCAAGGAGTCCAATAATTGAACCATGATGGGAAATAAGCCTGAGAAGTCCAAGCTGACAGACAAGAAGGACAAACGCTGTTATTAGTGTGAAAAAAAGGTAAACTTTGCTGCTCAATGCAAGAAGCCAAAGGAGCAGATTAACGTGGTCCAGGAAAACAAGGCCAAACCTACACAGGAGTTGGGAAATGGGCCCACGGCCTAGACAGGGAACATTCTAGAGTTGCGTTTAAAACTGTTACCCAATATCTTAATTAAATAAGTTTATTAGTGATCTGTTTGTCAATGATGATACACAGAACCAACTTTATCAAGTGGTCAATTTAGATGTCAATGCTGTAACCAGATCTGGAGCAAAGGGGATCAACCCTGAGTTAATCAAGGAGGTTACTTGTCCATATGTGTGACAACTAGTGGACAAGATTTGATCTGCAGAGAATCTGGAAGAGTTGACTGAGGTCAAATTAACTGAGTCAAACCTGTCTATCACCTTAGCATGATTAAGAAATCGTTTCCTGATCTATCAGTGCAAATTATTTATGCCCACAATTCAGTGAATAACACTGCTATACGCTCAGTAAATATGATTTTACAATACTATGAGTATATATATATTGATATACTGGTTAAAGGGGGTGGAAGGCGAGTTGGTAAGGGCGTATGGCTACCAACCTGAAGGTTGAAGGTTTGATTCCCACCCTTCACACATCAATCAGGGTGCCAGCCAAAGGAAGCTATTGGCGGTTAGTAGGTCTCATAACATGAAAACCTTACCCATGACGTAACCAGAAAAATTTGAGTCCTGATCTAGAGGTGGAAAAACTTTCTTCAACGGATTTGACCCTGTTCAGATTTCATATCATTTCTTTCTTTTGGTAATTCCTGTCCCCTGGTCAGCTTGCCTCATTTATATAAAGATATACCGGTTAATGAAGTGGGGTGTGGTGATAATTGACAGTTAGCGCCTATCATTATTGTTGTCAGGATTTGAGATAAAAATCGTCTCAAATTCTCATCTTCCAAATCCAGCTGTGCTGAATTGGTTGTCAAACCCAGCCAAGAAAAGTTGTTTTCAGGATCATCCTCACCTAGTCCTGAGTTACGTGGAGCGGGCTTTCCACCTTCTCAGTCAGGTGAGCGACGCTATCCATTGAGGACGCCCTCAAGAAGGCCATTCTGGAAGGTTAGTAAATATCCTGATTGGATGAGGCTCTTAAGACCCCAAAGGCACTAAGTCCTAATGCACTTTATAATTATCAAAACATTTTAATTTAATAATTATTTAGTAAACTAATCCATATTTTTCCATTTCCTCTTCAGTGCTCTTTTCTGATTTTCCAGCTTTGAGCCACCGCGAACCCTGGCACCAGTCCAAGGAACTGTAGCACCAACAAAAGTGGTGCTCACTACAGGGGGCTCCAAGCTGACTTAAGTGAAAACGTCTATCACAAGAAATGGAAACCAACAGCAGCCCTGACGACCAAATGACTGGTCAATCAAGGAGCGTTACTCGATGGGTTAGTACTTTTTGATACACAATGCCATCCTCACAGCTGGAAAGGCTAGAGTTCCGCGCCGCCTTCCAATCTTTGCTGCCCTCCCTAGATGGGAGCCAATATCAACTTCAGCTCAAACACACCCACGATGTTGTCTAACAACTAGTCCTCAGCACCTACACTAAGGGCGCCTGCTCCAGCCACTCCCGCGCCTCCACCATGCCATTCACAATGCAGGACCTCTACACCTTGGCTGTATTACCTGCTGGGGAGCTTACCTTGGGGCCTGATCGCTACCTTCATAACTTCGTCCATCCCAAAATTCATTACCTCCTCCAGTAAGTAGGATTACACCATCAGGAGGTCTCTTGGCACCCAGGGCTCACCCAAAATCTACATTCCTATATTATCAACTTCTATAATGCTGCCACCTCCTTTGTGCATGACAATCTCGAAGCTATACTTGATAACTGATGACTAATCAATGAGATCCGCGATCAAGTTGTGGTATTAGATGGCGGCATCTCCGGCTACCTTGAGGAGCAGTTTCGCCAAAAACGCCCAGTGGTTTAAAGTGACTTGGACCCAGCATTTACAACAAGCTGAAGAATTGCTATGATCCCTACATCAGCGCTACTGAGAGCTGGCCTCTCGCGACTATTCCCCCACAGTTGCTGGGCCTGAAGGGCCTAGGGGGCCAGAAGGTCCCAAAGGACGTCAAGGGCCAGCAGGACAAAGGGACTACGTGGGCCTCAAGGGCCTTCAGGCCCCCCAACCTCAGGCGAACCAGAAAACCCTGGCAAAGGGATATAATAACCGCCCTGACTGCCCTATGGGACCAGATCCAAAAGGAGGCATTGGGGTGCAAGCTCTGAGCGGATGGTGTCCCCCTCGACCCTAGGGTCTCCATTGAAGTGCTGTCAGATGAGATGGATAACCTCAGTGCTTTCATGAAGCTTACTGATGCTCGCATCTCCCAGCCCGAGACAACATGTTGTGGGTTCAAATCCCAGTTTGCCACCATTGAAAACCAGCTCCAACTACAAAATGCCAAGATTCAAGCCTTAAAGGAGCAGGTTGCCAGCAAGGCGTCCGCTTCCACCCTCAGTCAAAACTGGGAATATATCCAAGAAGACTTAGAAGGCTTGCAGAGGCAGTTAGATCAGCGGGTTCCTCGAGATTATGCAGGAATGGAGATCTCAGAACTGACGCCTATCCCAGGCGTTAACACCCTTTCTACTCCTATTGTCGCTAACTTTAAACCTAGCTTCAAGGAAAAGTTCACCCCCAGATGAGAGAGTATTGCCTCCTTCTTGTATGCCTAAGAGAGTTCTATGGAGGAGGCCACTAATTGACAAAAGGTGAAGCACATCCACTCCTGCCTAGACAGCACCGCCTGAGAAAATTTGACTTTCCATCTGAAGGAGTGTAACACCTGGGAACAGGTCCGCACCGCCCTGATCCAGGAGTTCAGCAGTAACCAAACCTTGGCCAACCAGAAGCAAGTGCTCATGGGCATTTGACTTAACAAAGGAGAAAACCATATGGAGTTTGCCAACTGGTTCTACACTCAGGCCCAACCTTTGGTTATAACAAACCTTATCACTCTGGAAGACGCCATCACTGCCGTCATCTCCACCCTGGGGTCCTATCCTGAGGTCCAGATGCACATGATTGGGCAAAAGAACGGGTTCAATTGTATCAGGGAGAATAAGGAGGCCCTCAACGAGATCCCTACCATGATCCTGAACTCTAAGGCTGCATCCACTGGCCCCTCTAACCGCCCTAGGGTCCATGTAGTCGAGAACCAGAAAAACCCCATCCGCGGTGCACCTATTGAAATGGCTTTAGACATAGCGCCAAACTTTTGGAAACGTCTAGCTAAGGAGGTGGGAAAAGGGCAGTCAGCATGAAGGATGAGGCGCTCCATGCTGACACCCCTGTCCAGCCTCAAGTAACCCTACACGCAAACCAGAAGCTGTTAACCCTGAAGAAGTAGCTGCAGTATCTAATGACAATAAAGACATTGATACTGCTTACTCTTCTTCTGATGATTCTCCTATGTTCCTTATGTTGCTGCCTCAGTTTGTAAGTTTGGTCACCCGAGTCACAGTCTGGGTCCACAAGATTCCAGTTTATGCCATAGTCAACAATGGCTCCCCCATGAATGTTATCTCTTCCAAGCTGATCAAACGCATTAAGGTCGCCCCCAATATGCCACACTATATGGAGTATGGCATGGATGGCCTCAGTGCACCCAATCCATAGGGGCCTATTCCTCTCTACTTATTCAGTTTGGGAAGCTCGCTTTGGATACAACCACCATTGCTCTGGACAACACTAGCTACGATCTGCTCCTTGGAACCCAGTTTCTTTGAGACTATTTGGCTGTTATCCACTATGATGGTGGTTTTCTCTCTCTAGGACACTGAGTCCCTGTGGTTTTTGAAACTGCCCATGATTCTAGGGCTGATGTCAAGGCCTGAGCCTGCCTACTGGAGACCAAAGGACAAATCAATCAGCTCAAGTACCACATCTGGGGCTCTTGAGTCTGGCTGCCCCCTCCTGCTGTGGATGGATCAGAGGGGATGCCAGTTTACCTGCCCCGGGTGACTACTGTGCCCCCAAAATCCCAGGTCGTTGTTGACACCCAGGTACACGTCAACATTCCCTCAGGGTATTTACTGGAGGTCCGAGGTCTGAATAACCTATCTCCCAAGGAAGTTCTGACCTGCCTCAGAATCCTTGATCCAGCATATTCCAGATTGATATCAGTGTTGCTAGCCAACCTGACTGACAAACCAAAAGTTATAGGACCTAACCAACCATTGCTTACATTCACCTGTTACCAATGGGGGCTGTTGCTGACGTCCAAAGCTTTGGGGATTTGAGGGACCCTGGCTTGGAGTCACCACCCTCAGTTAATTTGGTCAACGCTAACATAGGAAAGGACCTCTCTGATTAACAGCGACTTAAAGTTCAGGAGCTCCTGGAGGAATACTCAGATCTATTCTCCACTTCAACTTACAATTTTGGAAGGATGAACGGAGTCCTCCACCATGTAGAAACTGGGGATGCCCCCCTTTCCAGTCCCGGCCTTACCATAAGAGCAATGTCAAAGAGGCCCAAATCACAGTAGAACTCAAACAGCTGCTCAACGCGGGGCTCTTGGTCCCCTCGCGTAGCCCTTGGTCCTCCCCTCTTCTGCTGGTGCAAAAGAAGGATGGAAAGCACCGGGTAATGATGGATTATTGATGACTCAACTCCATCACCAAGAAGGACAGCTATCCTCTTCCCCAGATTAATGATTCTCTCCATCTGCTTGTAGGTTCCCAGTACTTCTTGGCCATGGACCTCGCCAGCAGGTATTGGCAGGTCGAGCTTGCTCCCAAAGACCGAGCCAAGTGTGCTCTAATCGCCCATGAAGGGCTGTTCAAGCCTACCTGGATGCCCCAAGGCCTTTGTAATGCCCCGGCCACGTTCCAGCGCGCCATGGATGGGATCCTTGGGGACCTGAAGCTCTCCTGTGTCCTGGTCTACCTGGACAACATCACCATTTTTGTGAACTTTTAACGGACATGTCAAACACCTTAAGGAAGTCTTCAAGCATCTCCGGAAGGCCTCCATCAAGATCAAGCTCTCAAAGTGCTCCTTTTTCCAGCCTGAGCTAGAGTTTCTAGGCCATAAGGTCTCCAAGCGTGGCACTCAACCTATCCCCAATAAGGTCGATGCCATAGAAAAGATGTTGCGCCCCCAAAGCCTAAAAGATATTCAAGTTTTTCTAGGTATGGTGGGCTATTACTGTCAGTTCATCCCACGGTTTGCTGACCTTGCCAAGCTGTTGTTCTACCTTCTACAAAAAAATGTACCATTCAAATGGCGACCTGAGCAGGAACAGGCCTTCAATGCTTTACGTATGGCTTTATGTACTAAACCTGTTCTAGTTCATCCCCGTTTCAACAAGACTTTCTTGCTGTTCACAGATGCTAGCAATGTCGCTGTAGGGGCTATATTAGCTCAGCACGATGAGAACCAGGTTGACCATCCCATATCTTATTTTAGCAAGACCCTAAGTAAGGCTGAGCGAAACTACAGCATCACCAAGAGGGAATGTCTAGCAGTTCTTTTTAGCCACAAGCATTTCTGGCCCTACCCCTATGGTACCCATTTTACTATTACTACTGACCATTCTTCCCTTCGATGGCTGCAACAAATGAAAGACCCAGATGGATGGTTGGCCAGATGGGCCCTACGACTACAAAGCTAAAACTTCACCATCATCCACCGTGCTGGTGCTATTCACCAAAATGCTGACAGACTCTCCAGGATGCCAGTATTAACAGTCCAGACCCTGGAGGAGGATTGGCTCTATGACTTGATAGGACTTCCTGAACGTTGGGAGCTGGAATACCCCCAGGTTTAAGCCAAACTCCGCCGGATGACTCAAGACACCCAGATCAAGGATGGGTTACTTTACAAGAGAGTCAACAAGAAGTGGCTTCCCTATATCCAACCCTCCTCTTGTACTGACGTCATCCTGGAAGGCCACACTACTGTTGGGCTGGTGCGATCAAGAAGACCAATGAGTGGCTGAAGTCACGCTGCTACTGGGACTGAATGGTCAAAACTATCTAAGAGGTTCTGGAAGCCTGTATGACCTGCCAATCCCAAGACTGGGCCAACCCTCAATATCAGCACTTCATCGTTGTACCAACCAAGCCTTTCTGTCATGGTTGGATGACATTATATTAGGAACTGATGCTAGAGATAAGGCTGGGTGACAGGAGGCCCAGAAGGTGAAACTTCAGGCTCTTCCTGACCTAAAACACACCTTAGATCAACGCTGGGTGCAAGCCAAGCATGCTCAGGTTGATACTAATGGGGTGCAAAACGCCCAGCCTCTTATCTCGGCCCAGGCACTGAAACAAACGATTTAAATTTTAAACAAAGATGGTTCAATTCAGTTAATTGGAGAGCAGGGGTTCAAAGCCCATTTGAGTTATGAAATTTTAAGTACAGGTAAAATACAGCCTCAATCAATTACTCGAGTGAAGGCACTTTTGGTGTATTTTACAAAAATGGATGGAAGCATCTGTTTATTGGAGCATCAAGGCTTGGGCGCACCTCCGCAGAACCTAAATTTCCCTGGCCCACCTTAAATATGGTTTTTCTATCCAACTTTCCTCATTAGTCAACTTTCTTTAAATAAAATACCCGTTTTTTAACGTTTATTTATGGTTCCTTGGGCTAACTTGGTGGCGGACCTCTTCAGGGAGGTCTCCAACTATGTGGGCCACTACCTTTTATCACAATTTACAAAAATCCCAGGTGCTCCCTTGGGCCACCCAGGTCCCCTCCAGATCGAGGCACCCAAGCTCCCTGACACCAAGTTACACTTGATTATGGACTCCCCTCTGGGGTCCACTCAAGCTGTTATTTTCCTAACTTACCTGGTATCATATGTTGCATTCTACACCCTTGCCTGGGGTACCTTTGGCACAGGCACCATTCGAGGTGTCTTCTTACCCTTTTTCTTAATGGCTAGTTTCCTAGCAATGTGGGTTTGCATCCCACATCACCTTGCTGGGAATGAGAGAGTTACAGACACTCTCTTGACATTAGTCAACCAACCTTTTAATATACGTTCATAAGAATTATCCATGTGGGACTTTCATTATTAGTAAATTGGGTGCACTGGCCATTTGTCACTGCCATGATGGTGCTCACCGCAGTTTTCTCATTTGGTTTTGCATTGGTGCATCTCAGCGTTATTCTTGCAACTATAAATTGGGAAGTACCCACCCTTTCTGCTCGTACCTGGTGGTCTCAGACTTTTCACAATTCTAATCTCATAATTCCCCACCTTTCTCCCAAGATTTACTCAGAAATTCATCAGGACTTAGCTTCCCTGGAGCCAAAACCCTCGTTAGGGAAAAACAATTCATCTAGTTCACGTCCACTTTTGTAAGGAGTGGACCTATTGTTCCAGTTATCTCCTGAGGCGGGTGACTGGGTTTTTGCGGTACTCTGCACACAGCCGCTCTTGTGACGAGCAATAGGGGGTTTGGAACAGGTCTTGGAGCAAAATCGACCTGATGAAGCATCCCTCCATTCCTTCTTTGAGTTCTTTTCTCTGCATCAAGCGGGTCATCCGATGAAAGTATACTTGATTGAATTCTGCGAAAAAAACCAGGCTTTGCCATTAACTGATGAAGTTAAAACGTCATTTCTCCGTTCAACCTTAGACATATCAATGCAAAACTCCTCAATTTGGCAGTCGCCTCCTTCCAAATTTGATCATCTTGTTGAAACCCTTTGGGGTAGTTTCTCCGCCCCAACTCAGAAGGGGCATGTAATTTGGCCATCATCAGATCAAATCATATAAATAAAGAAGCCAAAAAGTCGCGCGCGCCTCTGGAAATAAGGGGATCTTATCCTTCTAATCTTTCTACTTCTTCTAAATTTGGCACTGTACAGGGGTCTAGCCCTGAGAATGAAGTAAAGGTTTCAGATGATTCCGCTGCAATGATGTCACCCATGGTCATCCCTATAAATAGCGCGTCTTCAACTAGTGATTTTTCCTTAAAACGTGAGATGCTTCCCACTGATTTCCTCCCCATCTCGGCAGAAATTGGGAACATTGAAGGGTCCAAACCCAAATTTATCAAAATAATTCCATTATCATTTTTCTCCCCAACACATTTCTGAGGGGTATGCCGAGGCATTGGCTCCAAGATTGGGGGTGATGGCCCTGGATAACAATGCACACTGAACCCTTGGAATGAGTGGGGGTTTGTTCGAACTGAAAAACACATTTTATAATGTGAGCAATTTATCCCAAAACGAACCCTTTATTTACTCATATGGTCTGAATGAGGACTCTATTTCAGTCTACCAGATTACTCCTGAGAACCCTCGTTTGACCCCTACCATGATTAGTGGTTCTCAGGAAGTGGAAAAGGAACTTTGTTACAAATATAAAGATGTATATGCACCTGCAGAAGGTGTGGTAGGATATGTGGCCTCAGTAGTAAGAGTGGCCCACTATCCTTGCCCCTTCTATGATTCTAAAACATACCCTGATGGCTTGTTCAAGCCAGAGGAAGAATTTCTTGGTGAGTTGATGGCGTCTTCTGCGTTGAATAAATCCCATTCTGGATATTTCTTGTTGACTGCTACCCTTACATCCTCTTATGGAAAGTTCAGCACAACTATTTTGGTGGATACTGGTGCCTCAGGTAAAATTTATTGACCAAAACCTTGCTGACTACCTTGAGTTGAGTTACTCACCAGGTGGTATGGTTAGAGGTGGGGCTTATCAAGGTATCCCCACACTAAACATCATGGAGTCAGTCAATTTCCAGGTAGGTTCTTATCTATTGTCTGACCAGTTTCAAGCTATCAGAAACCTCTTGTTTCCCATCATTTTGGTTGTTGAGTGGTGGCGGAAGTTTGACGTCAGAACTAATTTGAAAGAAAACACTTTATCCTTGTCTTTGACAAACGGTCACCAGTTGATTGTTCCTTTTTCTGAGGATAACGCCCAAGGCAAATTACCTCATTGGCCCAATGTTCCCAGTCCATATCTTGCCCCTTTGCTGAAGCCCACTGTGGGACTTTCCTTAACTTCCTGTTTGGAGGAGTTGGCATCTTCTTTTGATGCAGCTTCAGCTAGTATGCTACCAGAACATTCCAAGTTTGATTGTGAATTTAAACTTACTGTGGATCTGGTGCATATTTTTCCCCCATATACCCATTGACTGTCTGGGAGGAAAAGGTTTTAGATGTATAGGTGAAGGAGCAGTTGGCCAAAGGTGCCATCTTTCAGCGTACCTCCCCTGTTTGCTCCCCACTGCTCTTTGTGGAGAAGGCTGATGGAACTTTATGTCCGTGTGTCGATTATGGAAATTTAAACAATGTGACTGTACCCAACCTCCATCCCATCCCTTTAGATTCCCAGATTGCGCGCGCTATGTGGAGAAGGCGAAGGTCTTCTCCAAGCTGGACTACCTCAATGCGTTCAATCAAATTTGGATAAAGAAGGGCCAGGAATGGTTAACCACATTCCGCACCAGAAAATGAATTTTCCAGTTCTGGGTTATGCCCTTTGGGCTTAAGAATGCCCCTGCCATCTTTAAACGCCGCATTGATGCTGCGTTGGGAGACTTTTTGGGGGTATGTGCGGTTGCCTACATGGATGACATTCTGGCGTTTTCCCCCAATCATGAGTCACATGCAGTACACCTTTGACAAGTTTGGAGAGATTGATGGCCGCTTGCCTTACCCTTAAGATTAGTAAATGCGAGATTCTTCAAGTCCCAGGTTACTTTTCTGGGCAACGTCGTTTTTGACCAGGGTCATATGATAACTCCAGACAAGGAGAAGGCTATTCGTTAGTGGCTTACCCCCACCTCTGTCAAGGAACTGAGGAGCTTTTTGGGGACGTGTACGTTCCTCAAGAAGTTCACACCCAATCTCTCCAAGGTGGCAGCTCCCTCATATAAGGCTAGTGGGGCCAAGGTGCTTCAGTGGTCCCTCATTTTGGAGGATGCTTTCCAAGCGGTGAAGTGCACCTTGTTATCCACATCCATCCTTCGCCATGTTGACCTTGCAAAGGAGTTCATTATGTCCTCAGATGATTCCAACTTTGCCATTGCGGCTGCCCTGTTACAGGTGGGTGAAGATGGGTCTGAGCATCTAGTAGGATATTTTTCTAGGAAAATGTCTCTGCATGATTTAAATTACGCCGTATATGATAAGGAATTATTAGCAGTGGTGGAGGCGCTGATTTATTGGCATCACCATTTACATGGCTCTTCCCAACTATTCCAGGTATGCACAGACCACTGAGCCCTGTTGTACTACTGTGCTCCACAAAGGAGGTAGAGATTCACAACACCCAGTTGATGATTCCACCAAGTATGATTCTTCCTCAACTTCCTAAGTCCACGGTACATACGCCAGCGCTCATGCCTTTGGAAAATGCAGCAGAATATAGCATGTTTAGGAAGGTAGTTCTTTCTCAGCTGTTATCAGCTGAATATGCTGTTGTTCTCGCTAAGAGTGCCCTGAATCAGGAGGACTTATCCAGGGGTTATCACATGAAGGATGAGATGGTGTGGTTTCAGGGTCGCCTATGGGTTCCTGCTGGACCACTGCGCCTGGAGATCATCCAGGACCATCATGACGGAATCACCGTTGGTCATCCTGGAAAAGCAAAGACCTTGGAGTTGATATGACGCACTTACAATTGGAAGGGCTTGCCTGTTCAGGTAGGGCGGTACTGTAAAGAGTGCCTGATCTGCAATCAAATGAAACCCAATTGGCAACCTTTAACAGGGTTTCTGGTACCAGTCCAAAAGGCTGAAGGGCCTTGGACTTCCCTATCAGTGGATTTCATTGTGGAGTTACCCGTTTCAGATGGGTATGATGCAATCATGGTGGTGGTGGAACGCTTTACAAAGTTCACCCACTTTATTCCTTGCAGAACAACTATAACGGCCGCTGAAATGGCCAGGCTCTTCGTCGCCCATGTATTTGCGCTTCATGGGGTTCCTCAAGAAATCATTAGTGACCGGGGACCTCAGTTCACCTCCATCTTTTGGGAAGAGTTGTGTAAAACTCTTCAGATCCACCCCTGCCGTTCAATTGCTTATCACCCCCAATCAGATGGGCAGACTGAGCGAGTGAACCAGTGCTTGGAACAATTTCTGCGTTGTTACACCACCGCAGACCATTCATATTGGGTTCCTCACCTTCCTATGGCCCAGTTTAGCTACAACAACATTTTGCATTCATCAATTGGTTGTTCACCTTTTTTGCTAACCACGGCTTTAACCCTGCTTTTAACATGGAGCCCGGCTGTGGTTCCAAAGTGAAAGCGGTGCTGGACTTTGCTAAGACTCTCAAGAAGGTCCATCAAGGGGTGTCCACAAGTTTGGAGGCGGCTATGCTGGTTAAAAAGGAGAATGCCAATGAAAAGCGCCGAGTGGGTCCAGCATACAAGGAAGGAATCTCGTGATGCTTGATGCTCGCAACATCCCTATCAAGCAGCCATGCAAAAAACTGGGTTTGTGGATGGGGCACCAGAATGGGAAGTGGAGGAAATAGTAGCCTCCCGCTGGGTCAAGCGACGCCTTGAGTACTTGGTATCGTGGAAAGGGTTTGACGCAGCAGAGAACATTTGGGTGCCAGCACGGGATTGTGTACATGCCCAAGACCTGATCAAATCATATCATAATCATTTCCCTGAGGCTGCAGGATCTCAGCCTAAGCCAGCCGTTGCTGCTATGAAGTTGCCGCCAGCACATAAGAACTTCTCCTTAGCAAACGCCCCTGGATGGGGAGTGGAGCCCAAGAAGGAGGAAAGGGTAATGTCATGGTTAGATGACATTATAGTAGGAACTGATGCTAGAGATAAGGCTGGGCGAAAGGAGGCCCAGAAGGTGAAACTTCAGGCTCTTACTGACCTGAAACACACCTTAGATCAACGCTGGGTGCAAGCCAAGCATGCCCAGGTTGATACTAATGGGGTGCAAAACGCCCAGCCTCTTATCTCGGCCCAGGCACTGAAACAAACAATTTACATTTCAAACGAAGATGGTTTGATTCAGTTAATCGGAGAGCAGGGGTTTTAAGCCCATTTGAGTTATGAAATTTTAAGTATGGTTAAAATACAGCTTCAATCAATTACTCGAGTGAAAGCACTTTTGGTGTTTTTTACAAAAATGGATGGAAGCATCTGTTTGTTGGAGCGTCAAGGCTTGGGCGCACCTCCGCAGAACCTGAATTTCCCCAGCCCACTTTAAATATGGTTTTTGTGACCAACTTTCCTCGTTGGTCAACTTTCTTTAATTAAAATACCCGTTTTTTTACGTTTATTTATGGTTCCTTGGGCTAACTTGGTGGCGGACCTCTTCAGGGAGGTCTCCAACTATGTGGGCCACTACCTTTTATCACAAACTACAAAAATCCCAGGTGCTCCCTTAGGCCACCCAGGTCCCCTCCAGATCGAGGCACCCAAGCTCCCTGACACCAAGTTACACTTGATTATGGACTCCCCTCCGGGGTCAATTAAGCTGTTATTTTCCTAACTTACCTGGTCTCATATGTTGCATTCTACACCCTTGCCTGGGGTACCTTTGGCACAGGCACCATTCGAGGTGTCTTCTTACCCTTTTTCTTAATGGCTAGTTCCCTAGCAATGTAGGTTTGCATCCCACATCACCTTGCTGAGAATGAGAGAGTTACAGACACTCTCTTGACACTTTATAATGTTGTTAGTATTGACGTGGTAGGGTCCCCTCCCCACTGGTCTACATGGTCACAAGTATATTATTCTTGCCATAGACCATCTGACTAAGTGGGTGTAGGCGATCTCAGTTCCTGCAGCCATGGCTAAGGCTACCGCCTTGTTCCTTGTTCGCTCTGTTTTCACCCAGCACAGGTGCCCCCAGACCTTGCTTTCAGACAATGGTTTGAACTTCACCTCCCAGGTAGTACAGGAATTAACTTCACTATTTGGAACCTCCCAGAGTTTCGCTGCTCCCTACCACCCTTCTACTAATGGGGCGGTAGAATGTGCTAACGGAACTCTTGTCTCCATCCTGCAGAAGTTGGCCGCCTCAGATCCTGCCCTCTGGAACCATTATTTGCCCAGCGCCCTGCTTGCTTACCGGGTATGCTATTACCGTGTCATCAAAAGGTCCCCATTTGAAGCCCTGTATGGGAGGGCCCCATGACTACCCAGTAGCTACCAGCCCCTGTTCAAAGCCTCCACTCCTGAGAACGCTGATTTAAATATGAGGGCTTTGCTGATGAAATTGTCCAGCACCAAGCCCAAGCCACTCAAGGCATTGTTATCACCACTGGAAGAGAGACATCTCAGTTGAATCTCAGACGACCCTCCTTACCAGAATTTCAACTAGGTGACCTCATTCTCTTTTATCATCATCAACCTGGAGGCCAACAGAACAAGCTCAACATACTGTGGTCTGGGCCCTACAAAGTTATACACAAGGTGAAGTCTGAGTAATCTATTGCCAACATCAATCAAAAATGTTGTAAACCAAGTGCATGGTCAGTTCCTCCAGCTGTACTCCCTCCTCTGACAGGATCTTGATGGGGGCCTTGTCAGGATTCAAGAAAAATTGTCTCAAATTCCCATCTTCCGAATCCAGCTGTGCCAAATTGGTCATCAAACCCAGACAAGAAAAACTCTTTCAGGATCATCCTCACCTAATCCTGAGTCATGTGGAGCGGGCTTTCCACCTTCTCAGTCAGGTGAGCGACACTATCCATTGAGGAAGCCCTCGAGGAGGCCATTCTGGAAGGTTAGTAAAGATCCTGATTGGATGAGGCTCCAAAGATCCCAAAGGCACCAAGTCCCGACGCACCCTATAAATATTGAAGCATTTTGATTTAATAAATTATTTGGTAAACTAACCCATATTTTCCCGTTTCCTCTTTGGTGCTCTTTTCCAATTTTTCAGCTTTGAGCCATTGTGAACCCCAGCGCCAGTCCAAGGAACTGTAGCGCTGACAATTGTATCAACCAAGCTGGTGAAGAAGATGATAATTTCGCCTAATTTGGAGCATAGGAAAGAATATGGGACCGCCAGGCCAAATACAACCATTTCTTGTGAAGCATATAGCACTTTACCACTTCAATTTGGATATTTAGTGGTATCCGCCCCAGTAATAGTTTTGGCCAACCAAACTACAAAATCTGATTGGGATGAGTTTCTAAGAAAGTAAGGAGTTATATGTAACTTCCAAGATAATATGGTGCCCATATTGGGTCAGACGTTATTTCTAGTGTATCAGAGAGATGGAGAAACTTTATTGACCAGGAGAAGAAATTTAATCAAACTGATCTACAATGATGGTATTGTCCTGATTTGCTACCAATTGGTTGGGCGAAAATGAAGAGAGATGCCACCAGAAATCTTGGAAAATTGAGGAATTCCGTTGCAAATCAAGAATTTGAGGACTAAACCACTGGGATTACAGATCATAGTCAATTTGAGATAGACATTGGAGATACACGAGCTGTTTTATGGAGAGGTTTGTAGCCCCTGGAAGAAGTACAGAGTAGAGCCATGGGTGGCTTCTGGAATAGTTATGCCAGGTCATGGAAAAATTCGAGTTCTGGCTAATTTGAGTGGAAAACTAATTAAGATTGAGAAGAATAAGTTCATCACATTTGTCCATCTGATCCCAATAACGTAATTGAGGAAATTCCATGATTTTAGGACCCTCAATGAGATGAGATTGCTGGAAGGGGTGACCAAAAGTATTAATCTATTAAAGATCAATATCAACTCGCCGATCTGATGGAAAGACAGCAGGAGGAGGTGCTTAACAAGCTTAAATTTTTTTGAAAATGTTCACACAGAACAATCTTGATTTGGGATGTGCAAGGAATGTCATCCACAGAGTTGACACTGGGGAAAATTTTGCCAATAAGGATGAGACCAAATTGATGATCAAAGGCTGCCAAGGCAGTATTGGAAGAAGAGATCAGCAAACTAGTGAAGTTCAGGCTTCTAGTTCCGTTGTTGAGTCCCTGGGCGAGCCCTATCCTGATTGTGAAGAAGAAAGATGGCTCTAATTGGGTGGTGATCAATCATTGGAAGCTGATTAAAATAAAAAATAAGGATTTGTATCCACTGCCATGAATTGAAGATGCATTAGATTGATTGGGAGAAAAAAAGTATTTCTCTATGATGGATCTGATATTGGGATATTGGCAAATCAATTTTCCAATGGAAGACCAGGAGAAATGCGCAATCATTACCGCGCAGGGGCTCTATCAACTGACTAGGATGCCCCTAGGTCTTTGTAACGTGCCTGCAACGTTCCAAAGGGCCATGGACGCCATATTAGATGACTTGAAATTGGCATGCATCCTGGTGTAATTGGACGATATAAATGTGTTCAGAAGGACCTTTACTGACCATTTACACCACTTGGAAGAAGTCTTCAAGAGATCGTCCACAGCTAACCTGAAGATTAAGCCAAGTAAGTGTCACTTATTCAAGAAGAAGTTGGAATATCTTGGGTTTTTCATCAACTCTAGCGTACTGCAGCCACAGGCCCAGAAGATTGAGGCCATAGAGCAGATGGCCATCCTGATATTGTCCAAAATATCCAAGTGTTCCTTGAAATGGTCAGATACTACTGAAGATTTATATAGGATTTTGTGAGAATTGCAAGCCCTTTTTCATTTGCTGAAGAATCCAAAGAAAAATAATTGTTTGGAATGAAGAGACCCAGAGTTCTTTTGATGAGTTATTCCAGTATCTGATAGATTTTCTGATAAATAAACATCCAAATTTTAATTAAGAATCTATAGTACAGACTGATGCTTCATTAATGGCGATTATCGCTGTTCTGAGTCAAGTAGTTGATCTTGGGAATGAGCATCCACTAGCTTATGTGAGCCAGATGATTTCAGAAGCAGAACGGAATTACATCATTACTGAGCGTAAATGTCTTGTTGTAATTTACGCCTGTAAAAAGTTTTAGGTTTATATTCATGGACTGAACTTTAAAGTGGTGACAGACCACCTCGTTGCATTGGCTGCATAATCTAGGAGAGCCAGAAGGACAACTGCACAATGGGCATTAGAGATTCAGGCTTATGACCATGAGATAGTACATTAAGTGGGAGCTTCTCACCAGAATACGGATGGCTTATCAAGGTTACCAATGGTCCAAGTGGAATACCAACAAGCAGATGAGCTGTTTTAGAAAATGTTCAATGGAAAAATCATTATTGAGCCCCAAGAGTTCCAAGGTGCGCTTTGGAATATCAATGGAAAACACCAAGACTAAGAATGGACAAGTTTTTAAAATGATTTTAGAAAACGATTATTATTTTTAAGACCATTAATAATGAGCAGCAATCATTCAAGCAGTTCATAAGAGTGTTGGGCATGAGGCTTGATGAAGACAACTGACCACTTTTGCCAGTACTATTACTTGGAGTCTATCAACTATGATGTTGCAGGTTATCTGGCTTGCTTTGTGGAGTGCCATTTGCACAGACCTCACAAGAACAAGACCAGATATTGACTGGTCTACCCTGATTTGCCTGGCATACGGTGTCAATTGATGTAATGGGACCACTGACCATGAGTACAGGGGGAGTTAAATATATCATAGTTGCAATTGACCATCTGACTAGATGGGCCGAAATGAAGGCCATGGCAAAAGTAGACACTTTAAGCACTACAAGATTAATCCTGAATCAAGTTGTATACCACCATGGATGCCCGCAAGTCTTTTTAATTGACAATGGAACGAATTTCACTTCCCATGTGATCACAAGATTGAACGAGATAATAAGGCTTAATGAGTCATGTCAGTATCTTACTATCCAGAGTCAAATGGACTGGTAGAACGATCAATGAGCGCTGGCCATGACGCTGAGAAAGCTGGTTTCAGGGAAAATTTCCACATGTGAACTTACCTCAGTTCAGTGAGGTTCATGTATAATATAAGTCACCATACAACAATGGGAAAAAACTGTTGATTACTGTACAGAAGGAAGGCCGCGTTACTACTAATTCTATATTTGGTGGTTGAGCCAACATCAAGGATGAGTGCCAAGCAGTACTTCCTAGACTTTTGAACATCCTAATCAAAATGCAATTGCAAGCATTTGATATGACCTTGACTAAAGGATCAAGGCAAAAATGACAGAGAAATTAACTGAATGGCCTTATCAGAATACCATGTAAGTGACAAAGTTGCCTATTGTGACACACATGGTTTCAGAAGAATAAACAAGTTGGATGTGTCATGGTTGGGTCAATTTGAGATTATCACCAAGATGGCAATGGACGCCTATTCCATCAATAACCTTGTGGATGGAAGGATTGTGGATTGAGTCCATGCTAAATATTTAAAACAGTGGATTGAAAAAAATAAAAAGAGTGTTCTCAAAGGACCACTGAAGTATTGATATGGTTATGTCCTGACATTTTTTGGTTAAGTCCTTAAAAATGACTGCTGAACCAAAGTAATGGCTAAGTCAAAAATAATTCCTCTGAACAATGAAAACTGTTAGGTCAAAGTTATACCTATAAACCAATTTGGGGGCTTAATAAGATGGACCGCTGAACCAAGTGAAGGTCAAGTCTCATATAAGAAGAAGAAGAAAATAAAAGATTGGTAAAAATATAAAATAAACATTAAATGCACATAAAAATACATATGTCTATAATTTTTATTGGTTATCCTCAACTCAGGGATGATTCCTTTATGTTGCTCTTGGCTGAGGGAGAATGTATAACAGTAGGAGTAAATAAACTGTCAAAATCTTTTAAGATTTGGCGCTACTAAGGGCTAGACCTACTCAAAGCCAAGTTCATTAAGCAAAGGCTGACCTCTACAAGAATGCGATGAGGGGAAGAGAGATGGAAATATGGTACATGCTAAATGTTATACCATAGATTGGGGAGGAAAGCAACAGAACAAGAAGAGGCAGTTGGCGAATAACCCTGAGTAACCCTAATATGGCATCAGAGCTGGAAGATTGGTCTTGAGCACTTGCTGATGGGCTTCATCAAGAACCTTGGACATATGATCTGGCATTGTGCTAGGGATGCTAGGCAGAGGTTGCCAAATCATGCCCCCAATTAAAGCCATAAGGGGGAGGTGCCAATGAGAAATGCCAGAAATGAGATAGTTGTGCAAGGAGCGGATAGCATCCTAAAGATGATGACTACAAGCTTCTTGAATTAAAATGCAGAATGAGCAATGAATTTGGGAGAAGATGGAAACTTCATGGCCCAACTTCAAAGAACTTGGATGGCAAAATGAAGGGTATAGGCTGCAACGTCTCAATCTAGGATGTTTGTAATATTGGAGGGGTTCAGAGATATGGAAAAAGCCTCAGTCACTTGGGTCCTCAATTCTGCATAGGGGAGCTCAAAATGTTCATAATTTCAATGGCCAGTTTGATTGAAAGAACAGCTGGTTTATAAAATTAGCCAAGTCAGAAAAGGAACTCCAGAAGCAAGTCAGATCTGGAAAAAGCAATTGATCAAAATCAGATGAAATTGCTTCAGGAGGTTCAATGATGATAGTAGGAGTATTTTGAAAGGAGCCAAATTCAGAGAATATCAAAATCCAATTTGGGAATTGATGACAGAGGGAAGGTTAGCTGTGAGTCATTTGAGAGGATCGCTACTCTGGCTTTGTCAGGGTTGAATACTGTTTCTGGTAGTTCTGCTGAAGGACTTCCTACAGGTGCTAGACTGGGAGTATGAGTCCTAGGGGAAATATAGAAGTAATTTCTTCACGCAGATCAACTCATCAATTGGAAGAGCTTAGCATCTTATCAGACAAACTGTTGAACAGTTGATGGTACCAAGATCTTATTTTGCCATATTAGCTGGAAAAAAGGGGGATGTCAGACTTTTTTATAATAATTAACATTATTCACTTTGGTATTAATTAAGCTCTATTTTGGAGAAATTAATTTCAAAATTAATGTAGTAAGCTCTTCTGGAAAGAAAAAGGCAATAATGATAGAGCTAAAGAAGTTATTAAGAGAAAATAACAGAAGTGAGTATAATTGATTATTCTTAATTGTGCCACAAGACAAACATCAATGGTAGGAACCTCCTGTCAAGGACGAGGAAGGGATCAGGAAATCGAGGACACTGGACAAAGTTTTGAATATGACAATGGGTCATATGCCCTGACTGGAAGAAACTGGCTTTCCAGGACTAATATGTCACAAGTAAATCAATCAGCCCGTCATGACAATGAGTCATGAGGACTGCGCTCTGAGGAGGCGGTAGTGAGGAGGAAAAGGAAGTGAACCACATGACAAAGTTTGTCCTGAGCAGCGTTAAGGGCTATCAATGGTGATCCACTAGAGACCAAGAAATATTTGACTTGATACAAGGTGGCATTCTCCTTTCCTAATCCTATTCTCACTGGAAATATAGGCAAGAGGAGGGATATGTTGGGATTTTTTCACACCTTTCCAGACTCCTAGATTAACATGGATCGCTAGGGGATAATTACCAATAGTGAGTGAATTGGATATCTGTTTAACCTGATTTTGGGTTAATAATGTTTGGGGGATATTAGGTAATTAGCCAGGTCTGGATCTGTCAAGGATCGATCTGGGTGAATGCTTAATATCTTGTTGGGCAGAGTTGCCAACCAAAGGGGCATCTTATGGTTGATCAATGATTAACTACCAGGTGTACTGATTGGGATCAGTCAGATTTTATCACTGACCAATTGGCAATTTAATGAGCAGTTGTGAGGCGAGTGATGCCACCTGCAACTAGTGAATCAATCAGTTGGTTTGCAACCTGCCATAATGGGTAAAGAGTCTCATTACCTAAGCAGGTTGTTTGCCAAATATGGTTGGTTTGCTGAGATCGAGTTAGAAACATTAAAGGCATGTTCTTTGGCTCTTTCCATTTTAGGTCTCAATGATGTCCAACAATGGAATCCTAACCTGGAGGAGAAGCCTATTGCTGGTGAGGTATCAGTGGGAAGTTAATGGCAACAGCTGCTGTTTCATTGCTGAGGTGTCAACTGAGAATTTGGGCGCCAAATTCCCTCTATAAATTCCCTGATAATTCACATTAATAAAAGATATAAAATTCAAATAAAGACAACAGGGATCTTTATTATTTTAAGTTCTATTCATCTTCAGGAAATTATTGTTGTATACAATAATTGAGACTCTTTTGTCATATAAAGAGTAGGGATTGAGAAGCCTAAATCTCTTTCTGCTAAGCATCACTTTTCAAAAATCAATTCAGCCTAAAATTGAGCTCCACTAAAGAGATTTACGAAAACTATTAGCAAATATGGCGGGAATCCGCGCAAAAGAACCCGCAGGCTCTGCCAAACGAGCCAGCACCACCCCCAAATGAAGCAACCCTTGGTTACCCACCTCAGGGTCAACCAAAATCACCCGCTCTCAAGCAGCGGCCATTAAAGCAGGCACCACCCCCAACCTGGAGCTACTTCAACTAGCGCCAGTTCACCTGATCGCACTTCTGCAACCTGCACGCCTAACAGCCTGTGTGCGCTGCCTCCCACCAACCCGCTGGGCCCCTCCAACCAAGGAGGCCATCACCCACGCTGTTTTAATGGCGTCTGCTCAGTTGATTGCAACTCAGCCCATCCAGGCATTCACCTCCCCATTGTGTCAGCTAATTCAGCCCCATCTATTATTGCTGACGCCGTGTTTCTGGCTCCCTCCATGAGGGGCGATATCCAGCTACCTGGCCCCCAAACCCCTCAGATGTAAGGTTAAATTAGCCGCACATTCTTGTTCACTAAGCACTAAATTGGGACAATCTACTCTTCCCAATGAGGATTCAAATGGTTCAGATTTTGGAACTTCACACCAGTTCCAATCTCACCTGTTCCATTTGAACCCCGTAATTGACACTTCTCAAGTCGGCACTTTATCTCCATATGCTGAAAATGAACAACTCACCAATCAGCCAGTGAGTTTTGCCCACGAAATCACAGCAAATACTTGGGCTGAATTTACCCAAATAGATTAGGATGGTGATGAAACATCGCCCTCCTCCCAATTGGCTGAGTTAATTCCAATCTGGATGGGCTCTCCAATTTAGCGAGGCCCAAAAATCCGCCCCTCAATTCAATATGACGTCAGCAACTGCTGTAACATTCCAGCAACAAGGAACTCCGCAAACTTGTCCAAACCACCAGCTCACACTCAACTCGCGATTGCAGTCCAAAGCAAACACAAACGTACCAAAGGAGCCACTGGGGCGTGGCAAAAACCTCTGGCACCAACGCTACCCAAAGCTGATCCCCGTGAAGTGGCATTTATTGCTGATGTTAAGAAGAAATGGGCCGAAACTAGAGCGCAAAAAGCTCTACCTCGCTCAACCCCTCTCCCACACAATTCGCCTTTATTATGGGCATAACCCTGTTGAATTCTATATGGAGGATTACTTCTCATACTTTGCAGCGATTGCGGAGACATTCCCAATTAACACCACCGTCCATGAATCAGTGGAGGGCCACTACATCGATGTGGGCTTCACTGAAGCTGCCCTTGCTGACCATGCTGCCACCCTCCAGGTCATTATTCCGCGTGGATCTCTTCGCATCTCCCACACACGCTCTCACCTGGAGAAAATTTCATGGGTTACTTTTTCCAACCTACCAACGACTGTTGATCCTGAGTCTCTTGAACTGGCGCTCCATCGTGGTTTAATGTAGTTTGGGTCTGTTCTTTCAGTGGACTTTAGCGTCCCCTCTTACTATGCTCCCACTCAAAGAGCTCGCACTGCTAGGGCGTCGTTCATCCCCTCCCCCACTGTATCCCGCAACATTGAGGTTATTCATCGTGTGGCGGTAGTTGGGGCATGCCCTGAGATCTTTTTTGTTGACCCTGATCAGGCGCGCCCCCGGTGTTCATGGTGTAACGCCCTTGGACACTTGTATAGTAGCTGCACAGCTCGAAAACAACCCACTTAGCCACCACCCAGGGGCCTAAACCAGGCCAAAAACGATCCCACGTGGCCGCAGCAGCAATTCCACAACCCACACAATGGGTTCCCGTTCAAGACCTGTCCCCTGAGGCCTTACGCCTAGCAGTTGAAACAGCTAACCCCACTATTGGTATGGGATACCTTTGCGCTCATGCCCCCTTCCAGTGGGCACCCCCTCCAATCTCCCAGAATCAACTCCCTCTCTCACCAAGCGCAAGGCATCTCCCACAGGCTGCCCCTCGTCAGCCACCCCCACTCAGGGCTCCGCGGCACCCCCACCAACCTCCACCAGCGATTTATCGCATCAACCCTCAGCTCCCAATGGAGCTATGCCCACCAGCATGGACTGGCAACCCGCGGCCTGCGGCAGAAGTGCCACCTCAAAGAGTCCTACCCCAACCCCACAGTCCATTTCACGCGGATCCTTTGCAGTGTTGGAGGAAGTGAATATGGACTCAGACTCATCAAATGGGGACACCGCGGAGGTCGCCATTGAGCACCCTCAGGTCCTTCCCCTGCAATGGAGCGGGGGCAGCATCCTAGGCTGGCTTACTGGGTCCTCCGCCCCCCCACCCTCTCCTTCCCCTCAGAACCCTCGACGCTCCTCACGGATTGCAGCTAATAGTCAAGCTAAAGGACTCAAAACTAGCCGCCTCACAGCAGCAGGTTTAAGCGCTGGCAACCCCCAGGACATGGAGGGGAACAGCTATGAGTCCCCATGGCAGCACCCTAGCCCTGCAATCCATCAACGCAAATGGGTTGCAGGACTTTAAGCGGAGAGCCCGCCTCCTCCACAACTTCAGGTCAGCACAAATTGACATCGCTGCTGTCCAGGAGCCCCATATCTTCCCCCACGAACAATCTGCATGGAATGAACAGTTTGGAGGCAACTCCTTCTGGACAAACCATACCGCCCTTATTGTTTTGAAATTCCGGGTTAAAACCCAGTCTTTTTCACAATATCTAGGTGGCCGCCTCATACTGGCCAAACTCACCACTCCTGACTTCTCTTTCTTCGCTACAAGCATCTACCTGCCTAATGCAGGTCAGGAGAAAAATCGGCTCTTGGAAGAGCTCCTCCAACTCAATCTCCCACGGAATACAGTCCTCTTAGGAGATTTCAACACAACCATAAGTCGCGTCTGTGACTCTTACCCCCTGCAGCAAAGGAACGCCCTGGATCAAGTCGCCTTCCAGGATTTCCTTCGCCTGAGTGGCTTTATAGATGCGCTTCCACCCTCCGCGTCTGGCCTAGGTTGCATGACTAGGATCCAGTATGATGGAGGAGCTTTCCAGTCAGCGTCACGCATAGATATGGCACTGATTGGCCCCCTGCTAATTGGCCGCGTCTCCTCTCCTATCTCTCGTGACAACCATCTGAGTGATCACAGGTCACTCACCGTTGTCCTCGCCACCACACTTAGACCATCGCGTAGGTTCTGGCCTAGGGTTGCCCCAGCTCTTCTCAACAACCCCTTCACTAAGGAGAAGCTGTCTATGACCATCCGGGAGACTCTCACCTCCCCCCACCCCACCTGCTTGACCACAAGGCTAGATGAGCGGTGACCAAGGAGGGCATCACCCGCGTTGCTTACAACTGTGTTAAAGCCCAGATGACCGCAGCTCGCGCCAGAGTCAAATGGGCGGAAGCCAGAATCAGACATCTGGAGCGAAACTGCCAGCCTTCGCCCTCTCCCAGATGGTTGGAAGACTGGGAAGCGGCGCAGGAAGCACTCCGCTTGGAGCTCACAATGCAGGAAGAACGGGCAGCAAACTTTACAACATCTCATTACTATGCTCAATGGGAACGCCCCACCCGCTTCTTCTTTCAGAAACTGAAAGCCCGGTCAACGGCGCAGGATATTACTTCACTGAAGATTGGCACTACAACCACTTCGGATAAGGAGGAAATCACACAGGAACTACACCGCTTCTACTCCAGCCTCTTCCATGCCACCCAGGTGGACCCATCGGACATCCAAGACTTCCTGTGGTGGGCTCCAGAGCCGCCCATTGACCCACGGGCTGATGAGGCTCTACTGGCGCCTATTTCCATCCAGGAGGTGATGGAAACCCTTCTGAAATCCCCACGGCTTAAAGCCCCAGGCCCAGACGGAATACCCTTTGAGGTGTACCTTCTGGAACCTGCGGTGATAGCCAGAACCCTCCGCGACCTCTTCGCTGCACTCTTGGTGAATGGCGAGGTCCTCCCCGACTCCAGAGGCTCAATCACGACCCCCTTTCACAAGAAGTCAGACCGTGAGAACCTGGCGAACTGGCGCCCCATAGCGTTGATCAACACAGACCACAAGCTCTTCATGAAGCTTCTGGCCAACCGCATCACCAAATGGGTGTCACCTCGCCTCTCCCCATCTCAGCATGGTTTTATTCCGGGGAGGTCGTTATGGGACAACTATTATGACCTTCACGTGACTTTGACTGCTAACTCTCGTAAGGTGAATGGCTTTGTGGCTCTCCTGGATATGGAGAAAGCATATGATCGGGTGGCCTGGAAGTATATTGATGCTTCCCTGGCCCGCTTCCATCTCCCCGCAGCTAGGCGCTGGATATCAGCGCTCTATGACCAGCTCCACACCAGAGTCCTGGCGCCAATGGGTTTTACAGTGGCAGTACCAGTTGGACAAGGTCTCCGGCAAGGGGACCCCTGAGCCCTATCCTTTTTAACATCACCCTTGACCCCCTCTTGGCCTCCTTACAGGACAAGCTAACAGGGATTCTGATCCCAGGTAAAGCCCCAACACGCACCATGGCATTTGCAGATTACACCGCCAATGCACTTGGCTGCCCTGGGGATGTTGCCCTCGCTGCTGTGACCATTGAGAGGTACACCAAGGCGTCCAACGCCATGGTCAACACCTCCAAGACAACAGTTGTATAGGTCGGCTCCCCACCTTCCCCCCACCATTTGGTATTGAACCTGTGCGCGGTACCTTCCGTCACCTGGGCGTTCTCACCAACCAACAAGGAGTTGCGCTAAAAGACAATGAGGACTTGCTCCTCGCAGCAGTTAACTCCAGGATTGTCAGCTGGAACTGGCGGCACATCACCCCCCAGGGTCGAGCTCTGATGGCCAATGTGTTCCTCCTCTCCAAAGTCTGGTTCCTAGCGCACGTCTGCCCATTCACAGATGCCTTTTATACGCGGCTCAATGTACTCCTCCGCTGCTGGATCTGGGGCTCAAACCATCCACCAATGGCCCTCTCAACCATTGCCCGACCCTGCAATGAAGGGGGCCTAGGGCTTCTGGACACGCGATCCCACGCCACCACAATCTTCCTGAAGTTCCTATGGCCGATTGTCTGCTGGGACGCGACCCCCATGCCCCAATGGGCGCCCGCCCTCCTCCAGTCAGTGTCAGCAGCTCTGGGTCTTCCTAGAGCATCTCTGACCTCATTAGAGGAGTGGCTCACAAACCACCCAGGCCATCGCCTGAAACCATCCTCATCCCCCTACTGGAACCAGGCTCTCCCTGCCCTGAAACGAGTAGGCGCGCGGATCCACCATGCCTTCCCATACAGAAGGGAAGGCCCTGGCCTCAGCCCCCGTCGCCATGCAATTGTGCACAATGGACAAGTTGTCACAACTCGCCTCAACCCCCAAGATCGTCCTCCCATCCGCCCAAGACTCCTTGAGCTCCTCCCTCCCTCCGTGAGATTTGACCTTAAGGAATTGTGGAAGGATGTCTATCACCCCATCCTGTCAGCAAAGGTGTCCAACACCTTATGGAGGGTGCTCCACTGTTCATACAGGACAGGGGACTGGACTGGCATTACCTTCCAGCACCGAAGCTGCCCCCACTGTGCGGAGCCTATTGACTCCCACCTCCATCATTTTTTCACCTGTCCAGGTGTCGCCGCATTTTGGCCAAAGGCCCGCGTGCTCCTCCATGCTCAGCCCTGGTCTGGACACCATGTGCAAGACCTCATGTTCGAGCAGACATTGCCTAGTTGCCACCAACCCCTCCGTGTCCTCGCCTATGCCATAGCCATCTGGACCATCCATAACTCCTTCCTTCGTGCTGCCTTTGACCAGCAGGTGTGGACCCTTCCACACATGATCACCCACTTTCAGGTACACTTTGAGATAGCCCTGAAGGTCTGCACTATGTCGCCAACCCTCCCCCGCTCAGTTGTCACTGCAGCACGGCTCTGGCGCGCAAACCCCCCTCCCTTTCTCGATGCCTCCTCCCTCCCCTTCCCTCGCCTCAGGCTCTTAGGAGCCCAGGCATAATTCAATAAACATCGATGAATCCCCCCTCAGGTCGGGACCATCTAGTACTAAAAAAAGAGTAGGGATTGAGGATCCTTATAAGAGAAGCTGGACAGAAAAGGGAATCTCCTCAGATTTAGCGTGATGAGAGGAAAGACCATAAACTTCTGAATCTGAGATTGGATCAAGTTAAGCGGATAAGGGAAGAAGTTCCTATAGTCAACATCAAGAGTATCACAGGTCTAATCTTTGACCATAACGGGTTTATCTATTTAACTAAAGATAATAATTGTCATACTATTATTAATCAACTTTCAACAGTTATCAAACAACGCAAATTGTGCACATATAGAACCTGTGCAGTTAACAGTTGGGAGCTATCAATTGGTGAAGAACCCAGGATTGTAACATTTGGTACACATAAGAAGAGTAACCAACTCCCAATTTCTAACAAAGAGCATTCACAAAATTGGAAACTCCTTTTCTGGTAGAGTATGCGGTTAACTACTCCTGAACCTTATTGATCCAAATCTGATTGAACGCGTTTAAACAATCCAGTTTAAAGAAGACCTTCGAAATCTCCAAATAGTGTGCAATCTGTGAGTCATTGGGATGGGATGCAAGTCTGTTACAGTTATGTTGTTGATATTTCCATAATCTATGCATGGGCGTAAGGTGCCATTAGCCTTCTCCCAAAGAGAAGTGGGTATCATACTAGGGAGGTACGCTGAAATATTGAGCCTTTAGCTAATTGCTCCTTAACCCACACATCTAAGGCCACTTTCCCGTACAGTAAAATGGTAAATGGGAGAATATATATGCACCAGATCAACTGTAACCTTGAACTTGAAATCAAACTCTGATTAAGCTGGTAGTACATTGGCTGGAGCCGCGCCAAACGAAGATTTCAGCCCTTCAAACAGGAAGTTAAGGGTACCTCCAGATAAGGCTTAAGCAATGGAGCAAGAATGAGAATTTGGATATTGGACCAGTGGGGCAGATCTCCCTGAAAGTTTGCTTCAGCCAAAGGGACAACTAATTTATGACCATTCTTCAAAGTTAAGGGCAAAGTGTTGTCTTTCAAGTTGGTTTTAATGTTAAACTTTAGCCACCACTCTACACCTAAAATAATGGGGTACAAGAGGGTTTTGAACTATTTTGGAAGAGGTCAGCCAAAAGGAATTTGCCAATTTGATAATACATCAACCCCAGAACTTTCAGCGTGGGAATACCTTGATGAGCCCCTCCCTAACCATACCACCTGGAAAGTAACTCAGCTCAAGATAGTTGGCAAGATCTTGGCCAATAAAATTTCAGAGTTTCCAGTATCCAAAAAATAGTTACGCTGATTTTCCATAAGGGGATAAAAGGATATCAGCCAACAAAAAAGATCATAATGGTCTCTTGTTTATAGCAGACAACGTCAACAACTCACCATAAAAACTCCTTTAGGCATAAGCATGCCTCCAAGGTATGTTTCCGCATCATAGAATGGAGAGGGATAGTTGGCCACTCTTACTACTGTGGTCACATATCCCACCATATCTTCAGCAATTGCATAAACATCTTTATATTAAAGATGTAACTCCTTTTCCATCTCCTGTTTTCTGAGGATAATGGTAGTGGTCAAGCGTGGGTTCTTTAGGGTGATCTGGTATGCTAAAATAGGTCCTAAATTAAAGCCACAAGTGATGATCTTTGGCTCAGTTTTGTATAAGATATTGGCGTTATAAAACGCGTTTTGGGATGTAAATGGCCCCATACCCATTTTGGCTGCAGGTTGTACATTGTCATCCAAGGCCATCACCACCAGGCTCTTCATTGATGATTTTTCATTCACTATCCAAATGCAGTGCCAAGAAAAATCTTTTTTATAATATTGGTTTTGTTAATTTTGGGGGAAAGTTGGGGAATTACAATACTTGGATTAAGATACGTCTAAATTCACCAGATACAATCAAGAAGGGTGGTTACATCCCAGTTAGAGGTAGCAAGAATAACGCCAAGATGTTCTACCCATTAGCAAAAATGATAGAATGGTGGTGAGCCCTGCTGCAATTGTGATCAACAGCTGGCGCACCCAATTCACACTTTGCAAAAGTTCCACACGGATTATTATAGTGCACATAAAATAATAGGTTGGTCATCTAATGCTAGGAGAGTGTTATACCTCTTCAGTTTCCAGTGAGGTGGTGTGCGGTGCACAGTTACAACGCCAAGGAACTCATCATTAGCATTATTGGAAGTATAGCCTTGCAGAGGATGCTAGAGCTAAAGAAACTCCAATTAAAGGTGTTCAACATAGTATATATCAATAAAAAATGAACAAACAACAAGACTTGAGTGGACCCCAAAGAGGAGTTCATATCCAAGCAGTGATCTGGGCTGGAAAGCTGGGTGCCTCAGTCTAGAAGGGGCCAGGGTGGCACAGCGGTGCACCAGCTGTGATCATTAACTTGTGCAAATAAAATGGCTGATGTTGTTAGGGACCTTCATAAAGAGGTCCATGCGCATATTTGCCCATGTTAACATATAAAAAACGTAAACTAATGTGATTTTTTAAAAGGAAGATGACCAACGAGGAAAGTAGGTCTCAAGAACCATAATTTAAGCAAGGGGAGGTAATTCATCAATTAGGAAAAATAATTCCAAGCCTGAATGAATCAATCAGTGCAACCCACCATTAGCTAGGGTACTGTAGCTCGAGATTGAACGAACTCAAGTGATTGATTGCAAGCTGAAACATGCTGATTTGTAATTGTTAAATATTGAATGGGTTTCAAACCCCCATTCTCTGAGAAGCTGAATTGAACTTCCATTGTTAAACTAGTTAAGACATCCTTCTTAACGCCACTGCTGTAATACATGGCTGAGCATCTTGAACTTCCCTGGACCAACTGGGAATATCTGGCCTGCACCCAGAATTAGTCCAGGTTGTGCCTTAAGTCAGGGAGATCATGTAGCATGACCTTTTTGACTTCTGACACCCAGCCTTGTCATGGAAGTTGGTCCCCTCAATAAAGTCATATAAAGATGACATTATCTGAAGGCTATCCATCCACTAGCATTTATTGTAACGATAATCATTCTGGTTGCCCAACCCATGGGTATGAGGCTAATTGGGGTTATGTATTGAGTCATAAATGGATGTTGGATTTTTTACAGCAGAAGTTGCTTAAGCAAGATGAGTAGTAGTGGACAATTGACAGGATGATTGGTGAGAACAAGGACTTTATTTATGGTCATTTTTTGCACTGGAAACTCTGTAGCCATCCCCATTTTTTATCATTTGAGAGGGGGGTAGGTTTCAGCATGAACGTGAGGTGTTTCTTTAAAAAGGAGAATTGTGTGGTTTTATTGGCAGTGGATGCTGGATGATTTTTGTAGTTGTTAGGTACTTTTTATGCAGATTAGTTGGGTTTATTTTTTGGATTGATCAATTTTGGTTGCTTGCCAGCTGTGGAAAATAACAGATCGTTAAAATGATTTTATGCCTGATGCTGGATTTGGGTTTTTGGTGAAATTTTTTGCCAGTAGAGCGTTTAACAAAAAATAGTATATTGGAATTGGTTGCTGCTTTTGATGTGGCCTTCAGCTTGTGAGATTACTTAGGCACTTTTTATAGGGCCAACCTTCTTCCAGTTCACCACCTCCTTTTCCACCCACTTCGCTTAGATCAGATGAAATGCTGCAGTTTTGGGGCACGTCCCTTCATTCATCTTTTATGCCTATAGATTCAGATTCATAAATAACTTGTTCTTAGCCTTAGGGCGCTTCACCGCTTTAAGTGCACATGTCTCCTTATGAGCATCATCAAGCTCCTGCTGTTGTTGGACCATATCCACAACCTCCATGAAATTATGCAGAAGCTATTCCTTGGTCTCAGGAAAAAATTTTCACATGACTTTGGTGATCCCAGCAATGGGATTGTCATTGTGTTAGTGAGGTAATTTTTCCTTCTTGTGATGGGGTCTTAAGCCATAATATGACCATTCTGAAAACAGAACTGGCAGACCTTTTTGGCGTCTTCTTTTTAGACATAGATGACGTGGATAAGGCCCAAAATCTGGATTAAAGTGGGAAAGAGAATCTTATTGGACTTCAACCAGGGGACCAGTTCATAAAGCGCCTTGACTGTTTGGGGATGCAGGCACTTGGGATATACTTGCCGCCAGTTTTCCAAGATTCATGTACTTTGTCATAATATGTAATCTAATTCATACTGCTTTGTTTAACCATTCACATTTTTGGTCAATCATTAGTTTATAAAAGGTATCCCCTGAGAAGTCTAATTGGTGTAACGGGTCAGCTCTGCTGAGAACTAGACTCCCTTATACAGAATTCCAACTTTGAGGGGTTTTTGAGCAAGCTCACCAAAGGTCAAACTGCCAATGTAGCCAAGCTCTAGAACTCAGTGGTGCTCACAATCCCCCCAACTGGACTTTATCAAGCTCCTGATAAAGTGTAATATTCAGTTCTGACTACTCCTCCTCAATCAGCAGAAGGTGAATTTGGATCACATCCCATAGTAGGACTTTAGAGCTTAGCAGCCTGAGAATTCTCTGCTGATAAACACAAGGATAATTTAATATTTCCACTAGTGTCATTCCACATTAGCTCTTTGTGTTGAGCGATAGCAGCACAATATGACTTCCTCTTATTAAATGGCTTTGAGGCCTCATCTAGCGTCTTCCCTTTCAAGAATCCAGCTTTATCAACTTGTCAAGGCTGAAGAAGCAGCATAGAAAAGATTTTAGCTGGTGCATATTAATGCCTCACTTGGTAACGTTGTGGGCCATCACCGCACTTACCTCTAGCTCCTGCCATCATTGTGCATCATTGGTGGGAGAAGCCAAGACAAAACCAATGGAGGGCGGCTTTGGATCAATGCTAAATGAAGATATTAGTTCAGGATATTGAGGGCGATGGAGTTACGTTGGCACCAGTCCTTGGCGATTACACTGTTCCAACCTGAATTGGTAAACAAGCGTGCGATGTTGGCTAGTACGTCAGCTTTGCACCACTGTAAATCTTCTGACAGAGAGTTGCCTTTGGTGGCATAAGGGGCCACAAGAGAGGGTTTTAGAAATTAATGTTTCTAGTTCTGGATTGCTTCAACTTGTATGACATCTTGTAACCAGTCTTGTCCAAGATCAGGGATCATAACCACGCGAATTCTGCTGCTGCCTGAGGCAAGATCTCATGCTCAATCCAGGGCTGGGCAGTTTAAGGAGTATATAATGACACATCCCAGCCCGCTGCCTCAGCTAGGGTTGCCTGGTACCACCAGACTACCCACTTGTCTAGAGGGAAGGAGCAACTGCATATGGTAGTGGATATTTCTGGCTACGCCCAGGTTTGACCAGTCACGGACTAGTTTGATACTGGTCCCATTATAAATCCTGAACTTTACTTCAAGGTGAGTGAAGCCATTCACGCTCAAGTTACTTGCATCTTCTGGTGATCAAAATCAGAAGAGTCCTCACTACACAGCTTTTTTCTTTGTCCAACCAGCTTTAGGTAAATTGGATGCAGTTGCCATCAAGATACTGGTATAGAACCAGTGCAAGGCTTTGATATCCATGTGACTGGCTGCAATCCATGGCATAGCTTCCTCTGGGAAAAAGGTATACTATACCACTCATGTGCCATATTGGCAGAGATGGCATGATGCGCCCAGTCTAGTGTGATAAAGGTGTTTGGAAAGCATTTGATATAGTTATGTAAATTTTGCTAATGAAAGACCTAAGCTCTATACAGATGGTGCTAATTTGGTAGGAATATTAGTTTTATTATACTCCGTGGCACTATGGAGATCAATTACAGATTTGAGTCAGGCTTTAGTGTCAGCAGATTTAATATCCTCATGACCTTCAGCTTCCATAATGCGGTGATCAAAAGCATCTTTACCTATTCAAGGGTTTACTCAGTATGGATTTGTGATACCTTGAAGAAGGCCGCCATTTTAAGATCTATATAAGTGTTATGCAATCTCATGGATGCTCTGGTGAAAAACTTAAGTTTGCGCCATAGTGCAGCTGTGGCAGAAGTTATTACCTTTTTGATCTATAGAATAGCTGTAAAGTAAGGAAATTGGAGGGCCTCTCATTGTTTAAAGTTGCAGGCAGAGATGCCTTTGTGCATTAGCCTGTCCATCTGGACTGTCATATTTTTCACAGTCATGTTACAGGAAATGCCACCAGTTGATGACTAGTTCATGTCACCAGATTTAAATTGTTCCATCAAAACTTCTGTTTTTAAATTTTTAATTAAATATACATAATCTTGGATTCAGATCTAGACATGA
>JAKSZP010013899.1:0-33496 GCA_022478985.1 Massospora cicadina | reverse complement strand
AAATTATGACACTTTACAAGATTATTAAGGGAAAAAAGTATAATTTCTAAGACCCTCAGCCCAAACATACCTAATATTGGTGGCTCATAAGGCCATAGGGTATGGTGGATTCAAAAGGATAAAAGTGCATCTGAAGCAATTATACTATGGGATCAATGCATTCGACTTCCAGTGAGCCCTAGAATGCTGTGCAGAGTGCTAAGGCGCAAAAACCGTTTTAAAAAAGCAGATCTTATTAACTTGTCCGGCCCAAGTTTGCCTGGCACACTGTATCTACTGGAGTTGACAGCATTCTTCCTATAAGCAATATGAAGGCCAAGTACATAATTGATTCCATTGACCACTTGACCAAATAGGTTGAGGCATAATGCCATTTGGGAAGCTGGAGTGGCAACAACCACCAAGTTCACTTTGAAAACATCATCAACAAGCATGGATGTCCTCAGGTTATTCTGACCAATAATAGAACCAATTTACTGCCAATGTCCTTGCCAAACTCAACCAATTAATGAGAGTACAAGGTGTGCTTTCTGCCCCCTATCATCCCAAAACTATTGGTACAGTTGAGCGTGCAATGGGACGTTGGTGAACATTATCAGAAAAATTAAATTTGGCCGATCCATCCAAATAGAGTAATAACTAAGCTTGGCAGTATTTTCCTACAATGTCTCCTACCATTCATCAACCAGAATGTCCCAGTCTCAAGTATTATATGGAAGATATCTGGCCCTACCAACGCTCTTTATGGCCTTTAATGGAACCTGGCAAAAACAATTATCCTCAATACATCGAGAACTTCTAGATGCTTTAATCAAACTAGTAGCTCAGGACTTCACCGACAGTTTTGCTATGAAAAAGGCCCAACACTAAAAGGACTTAGAAAATACTTGCAATTTGGCCAAATTTGAGGTTAATGACAAAGTCCTATTTTGCAACGCTCATGGATCAAGTCAATTGCAAAAGTTAGATCATATCTGTGTAGGGCCATGCAAAGTGATTGAGAAGACATTTAGGTTCATAAACACAATCAAAGATATTAGGACTGGCCTTATATTCAACTGAGTCCATGCAAAATTCCAAGAAGGCTCAATAACTGGGCCTATTATGAATAGAAAGAAAAAAAGGAAAAACCTCATATATATAATAATAGTTTTATTCTAATTAATACTTTAGTTCACACTTGAGGTTGAGAAGAGGTCCAACTTTGGACTTGTCAAGCGTTTGAGCAGAATTTACCAAATGGAAGATCCAAATCCAGTCTCATAAAGTGCTTGGCCCAAAATTAACAAATACCAAAAGCCAACGAAGGCTAATTGGGAATCTTAGGGTTTACCTTCAAGTCAAGTGGAGGAAAATGTCAGATTCCGGTGATTGACCTGAAAATAAACCCTTCAACAACCATCATATTGGGCTAAATATCCTCTTAATGCTTGAGGTAATACTCTAAATTCCTACCTTAAAGTCTATTAGAACTTTAAGGCTTAGTTCAATTCTACCAACGTTAATTCAATCAAAATTATCTATTGGAAGCTTGAGCTGAATATGCAAGCAGCTTTCAGGCTGATTATTGCACCTAAAACTCAGCAATAAGTCCAGATTACTTAAGACCTATATATTATTTAACATAAGAATTTTGTTTAGGATTGACCCATAGATAACGTCTAAAGATCCCATTGACTGAACGACGTTTTACCATAGTAAACTTTCTGCCCTAGGGCGAAATTCATATCTTGATCCACGTAATTGGCACAATAGCACTTGCACATGGACCACCCAAAAGGGAGTACCTAGTGATATCAAGAGAGAGACCGGCTGATGTCCTGATTAGGGGTACACAATCTACTTGAATTGATGAAGATTTTTCAAAAAAGATGTATTTTGTCAGCAGTATGATGAAACACAAATCAAGAAGATCCTAGGACAACTTTGCATCTTTTATTGCAATTTTTGTTCTGAAACTCTCCCAATTTTGAGATTATTTTGCCACCAATAAACCTAGCAATAGGTCTATTCGTAGGCCAAATTGAGGTGAAAGAAAACCTGTTGTATTTGTGTGCTCAAATGTGGCCATGAGATGCCCTAGAAGTATAGATACCAATGCCTGGCCTATAGACTGATTTAAAATAAATATCCTAAAATAAAAGATATTTCATTTTATCACTTTACTGATTTTCTTACAAAAATCCTTTCTTTGGAGAAGTGTCAGCAATCTGAAAGTACTGATTCCACAGCTTGTATATCTACCTGCCTAAGAAGAAGTTCCCAGTTTTGAAAAAATTAAAACCCAAAATTTGGCCGGAAAGTTTAAACTATTTTGTTAAGCCTAGTGTTTGTCTGAACTGTGAAAATGCTGTAAGGCACTGGCAATATTAAGGATCATTTGGCCAAACTTCATACCAAATAAGTGTGCAGGATTTCCACTATCAAGTGAGCAATCCTCAGATTTTCACAGTAGCTTTGGAATGCAGGGGATTGGGCCATCTAGTTTATGACCTGGATAGGCAGAACTTTTAGTGGCGGAAAATTGTTCAATTAAAACTGACTCCATATGTTTCAGCAGCGGGCTGAGTTTCATTAATTTGTCCTCAGCACCCAAATTTCAGTTTTGCCATGATGAAACTATACTGAGCAGTGACATCTCACTTGATAGGTAACAAAAGCCTCCTAGGGTCATACAAGTAGGGACAGTCCAAATTGGTTGAGAATAAGTTTGAAACGCCCAAACCGCCTGTACCTGATCACACTGGCGCCCATTTGGCCATGTGGAGTTTGGCGGATTATGTTTTCACCACCTGTGGGCAGGCTCAATGCTTCCACCCATTTTTTCCAAAGGTTTGATGCTTTCAGCGATGTTTGCTGGATTTGAGGTTAGCCTAGATGGGAATCTCATCATCCGACCTGTGCTGGTCTTGATTTTCTGAAACCTCAATGCAGAATCATAAGCTGCTGTAATAATTTATCAGTTATTAATACAGGGATGGGTGGCGGTATTCTTAAAGGTAAGCTATGACCCACCGTTCATCCACAACATGGGTGAGGTTGCCCTGGGAGTTGAGGGGAGGCTGCCTCTTTGGACCTTTTTTAGAAGGGAAAGGGAAAACCACCCATTCTAAGCATAGAGTACGCTTCCCCAGCTTTACATTATCCTTTCCTTTTCTTAAAAAGGAAGCGCCACCACCAGGAAACAGGGTGAGAGCCACGTTTTTGTGTGCTTTTGGTAATTTGATTGCCTTTGGCATTGTGATCCTAGGGGAGGGTGGGTAGCATTGAGGTGGGTAGTGTGAAAGGCCTCAACAAGCTCCAAACAGTTAGCACATTCCCAAATGGCAACCCAGCTATTTTTGTAGACTGGATAGCCCTTCCAATAGATTAAATACTGGGCTGAGCTGCATGAGCGTTGGGAAGCCACGATGGTGTTAGCTCCAGCTTCCTCCTTTCACTTAATCACAATGGGTTTAGGCTCAAGTGGGTTTGCCCCCTTGAACGAAGACAAATTGAAATTCATTGGTGACGGGATGTTGCTTTCAGTGTCTGGCAACTTCAAGCAAAAGGCCCCATTTCCTAGGCTCTCTTCCACCTAATGAGGGCATGAGAATTGGCTTGCAAACTTGTGTGAGGGCACCTGCACGCGCAAGTGCTGCATATCCACGATGATTGAGAACCTACCTTATCTTGAGTGCCAGTAAATTCTTTCAACCCACAAACGTTTATAATTACTAATGGCCTTGGTCAAGTGTTCCTAAATCAAGGACTGGTGGCATGAATGTGCCAAGTATGGTTAACTGCAGCTGGTACTTTTGGGAAAAGACACAGACCAATTGAAAATGAAGATATACCAAAAATAGCTTCATATAAGAACTGTGGATGCATGAGTTCCATTATTGTATGAAAACTGGGTGAGAAAAAGGCTGCCCGCCCAGTTATCCTGAGCAGCTGCAGCATAGCATCGCAGATATTGTTTAAGATTTAATTGACCCATTCAGTATGGCCATTCGACTGAAGATTAAGTGTGATGGAACAACAGGGCTTAATCTTCAAAATTGTCAAGAGTTCATTCCATAACTGTGCCTTTAATTGGGTCAAGCGGTTGATGATAATTTCCCATGGGAGTCCAAACATAGAGAACACTTGCTTTGTGAAAAGGGGGGCGAACTTCTCAGAGGCGATGACTGAGAGCATTGGATACTAAAATTAATTTAATTAAGCGGTCTACGACCACATTGACCACTGTGAACCAATTGGAACTGGGTAGCTCGACAATAAAAACCACAGAAAGAAATGTCCACATCCCCTCTGACTGCTGCAAAGGAAGGAGAATCCATTCTTACCTGGCCAGTCAGATTTGGCTCATGCACAAGCTACTAGTTAGTGAACCATGCCAGAACATTCTTTGACAGGCCTACCTATTGAATGTACGCTTAACTAAATTAATTAGTTTCTTGTTCCCCAGGTGACCAAACACATATGTATCATGATGGGCTTGGATGACTTCTTCCTGGATGAGAGGAGGTACCCACAAATGCGACCTACACTGGTAAGCCCTAAGCCAATGAATAGAGTGGATGCTTGGGAGTTGGAAGTGACAACTGCTCCAAAGTTTACATGCCTTCCACACACACCGTTTGAGATGCTAAGACCTGTAAGACCAAGGGCGCGTCTGAACCTAAATCCACTGCTGAAACCACAGAAGGAGTTATGACCCGGGTTTGACATGGCGAGATAACAGTGATGAGGCCTGCCTCATCTTATTCATCTGATCAAAGTGCATGACTATGTCTCAAAAAGTTAGGAGATACATTTAGTGCTCCCTTTACAAACTTGTATCTAAAATTCAAGCTGTACAAGTCTCAATAGGTTGGTCCTGCCAGTGCACCAACTTCTATGGCTTGTAAGAATATAAAAGACTCTACAGTCCATATGCACAGTCAACTCATGTTGAGCACCCTGCAAGAGATACCACCAGTGAGTCAAGGCCCATGCCACAGCTGTCATTTATTTTCCATAGATGGCCCAGAACTGATCTGTGGAGGAAAACATGTGGGAAAGTATGTAACTTAGTGGTTTCATCCCATCATGCTCTTGAAGCAGGACATACCCAACCGCAGCAGAAGGTGCATCACACGCTACAAAGTAGGGTTTGGAGGGTACACGTGCTTGAGGACAGGAGGCTACAAGAAAATCTCCTTGGTTTAATTAAATGCATGATGGCACCCTGTGTCCAGCGGAAAGAAAAGTTTTTGCCCAGATGCGGATGCCTTAGCACAGCCAACTGTGAGAGTGCAGGGGAAAATTTTCAGGAAAACTATTGTGACCAAAAGGCTTCTCAGTTACTTCTGAGTTGTTGGAGTTAGCACTTGCGGATGGCATCTAATTTAATGGGCGAGGTATCATAACCATCCTTTAAGATGAGATTACACAAGAAGGTAACTTCCTTAAAGTAAGATTTGAACCTTGATAGCTTGAAAAAACACCTTCCTTATAAAAGGACAACCTTTAAGGCCTCTAAATTCTTTGCATGTTGTTCAGGTGAGAGGGAGTATAAAAGGATATTATCCTTATATTATACCGCGCAGGTGAACTGTAGGTCCCCTAACACACTATTGGTCATCCATTGGAATGTTGTGGGAGCATTCTTTAACCTAAAAGGTATTAATCAGAAATTGAATTATGCTCCTTTATGTTAAGTTAGTAGTAAGCCATTCCTGGCCTTTTGCCACCTGGATTTGATTAGAAGCATTTAACAAAATTAAATTTAGAAAAATACATGAATTTGCTATTGCTTGGCCAATTTTATGTTCTAGTGAAAGTTTTTAGGGTTCATGAACCAAGATGTTGTTGAGATCCGTAATCCATACAAGGGTGAAGTGAACCATAAGCTTCCTTGGCAAAGACAATGGGTGAGGCAACTGGGGATGTCTCCTTGAAACGCAAACCCTTCTTGAGCATGTCATCTAACCATGTGCCGAGGGTGGCATTCTCTTCCACCATATGTGGTTAAGAGGGAAGTTTATATTTAGCATGACTACCGTTGTTCAGAAGTGCAAATTGAATTCATTAATGTGGGGAAGGCAATTGGCCTTTTAGAAGTCAAAGATACTCAAATAGGCCATCAACGTTATGGGAAAATCTGGTGGAAGGCCCAAGGGAGAAATAAGGGTCATAATGGACCCTTGGCTCCAAGCTTTAACAAGGGTGTCAAGCAGTGAAAATCGCCTTTACCCGGGAATTGGAAAAAGACAACGTGTTTGACTCCAGGTGGATTCTCACATGCTGATGACGCTTTAAAACCACACCTAAAATTACTTGGAACATGAGATTGGGCATCGCATAAAAGTGATTACAGAAGCTAAACTAGTGACCCAAGAAAGTCACTGGAGGCCACACTTTAAAAGATTTCTGGGAGGCTGACAATGCGACCGGCTACTCAGGCCTCAGGTCTAAGTCTAATTTAAGCTTCTGGGACAGCAGACTCATGAAGCTACTCACTGCTCCTATGACAACCAGGGCCTTAAAGGCACATGAGGTGTTCCCTGACCCTAATTTCCATTGGTAATAAAAATAGGCGTAATTTTCTTTTTGGCAGTTAGCACAATTATACTAAAAAAAAGAAATTGTAACCAATTCAAGGGGCAGGCAGGAAAAGGAATGTAATCGTTTTAAAAAGGGGTTAGATCACATCCTCCCCAAGGCTAGTCTTCTTTCAACTGAGTGGTAGATGAGCTGGAGGCAACCATCTCTAAAGCAAAGGCAACATTAGCTCCTGGAACCAAAGCAGATACTAAATTGATGTCAGAATCAGAAACCAAGCCTAGGTTAGTGAATTTAATCATGAAATTACCAAACTTTACATGATAATTGCGGTAAAGATTCACATTATTTTGAGTTGCCGCCATATAGATCTGTTCCACTGTCTCCATAGGGCTTACAGATAGTGTGGTTGGTGGAGACCTAATCTAACGCAGTTTGGGAAATTGCTTGGATGATATCCAAGAGGAGATCAAGCACTTGGGCTTGCTCATGGAAGGCCACAACAAAGGAAGACAGGCTAGGGACTTCAGAGTTCATAGTGAACAAATGGAACAAGCTTTTGAAAGGTGGGCCAGGAGTTTTCAAAGCTTCTGAAACTATTATGAGAAGTGAGGTTTTCACCTGCATGAATGGCAAATCTCAAAAAACCTCGCACCCCCTGGCAGGCATCACCTTCAAAATGTATTCAGATGGGACATGCTCTTCTTAGCATTTTTCAGTGAAGCAGAACAGTACAGGCCGATAAAGGACCACGTCTGCAACACAGCAATATCATTGAGGACCTGATTTGAATTTTCGAGGCCGGGAATAGCTGAACCACTACTTTATGTGTGCCAAAGTGGGAGTGGAAAGCAATAGGGGTTTTCAGGTGTGGAGAAATTCTTCCAACGCCACCCAGGAGCTGCTCATAAAATTGGCGAACAACCAAAAAAACAACAGGAGGCAGGCCAATGACTGCACGTTCATCTGGTAAATGGTGACCACTGCTGCACCCATATCAACGAGAAGGGCGGAATTGGTTGGAAATAATGAATGTTTAATAATGTCCAGGAGAAGACAGATAAAGTGTAGACTGACCTCACAGTCAGGATGCAAAAGCACCCATAAGGCGAGCAAGAATAGCAGAGGCATTGCTGCTCAAACGAAGTTTAAATGGGACAGGAGGTAAGTGAACAATGAACGCTGATGGGCCACAAAAGTAAAAAAAGCCCAGTGAAAAGCAAGGCTATTGCAACTCCAGGCCTATGGGCCTGAGAAAGGAAATATATTGGATTTGATTGACAAATTTGAATTTCCCCATGGGGAAAATAGAATATAAATATCAGAGAAAGTGAAGAGTTTTACCCAGAGTGGAAACAATTTGCCCATAAAAAGCTGAGATTCTTGTGGAGGATTGCTTCAGTAATCAGGGAAAAATCCAGAAAGACTTGAGAAGAGCAGTAAAGTTATCTAAAGAAGGAAACAAGGTCATCAAAATGGCTGAAATGACCCAGTCATTGCATGCCCCATAATTCCACATTGGCGGGTGTCGTGGAATACTGTAGAAAAACGATGTAAACTAAAAAATGTGTTCAGGGTAAGATGATTTACATTGAAAATATAATAAGAAAATCGACCATTATTCTCCCTGTGAGAGATGACTGCTTAAATACCCATGTAATTTGTTAATAGCTTTGGGATGTAGGGGATCAGGACCTCAGGTTTATGACCTAAACTGGTGGAACTTTGAGTGAGGGGTTAGAATTTTAATTAAAACTTACTCCAAAAGTGTCAGTGATTGACTAAGTTATCATAAATTTGGCCTCAGGTGCCCAGATGAAGTTTTGCTCTAATTGCGCCAATTCAAGCAGTGACGTCTTTCTTGATGGGTAATAGGAGCCTCCCAGGGCCATCCCAAGCAGGGACGGTCCCAAGTGTTCATGAACGAGTTTTAGATGCTCAACCCGACCACACCTGATCACTCTGGCTCCTGTTTGGCCATGCAGGGTTTGGCAGATTGAGGTTTCAACAAGCACAGTGAAGGCTCGATGCTAATGGCTTTTTTGCTTAAATTTTGATACTGATGGCTATTTTTACTGGAGTTTTGATGCTATCACCAATGTTTGACAAATTTGAGGTCAGTCTATAGGGAGACTCGCCTCATCAGTCCTGTGCTGGTCCTAATCTACTAAAAAGTCGATGTTGATTTCTTCAATCCGCCATAACAATTTCTCAGTTGTAATACATGGATGGGTGGCAGAATACTTAAAAGGTAAGCCGTGAACCACCGCTCATCCAACACATGAGTGAGGTCGCCCTGGGAGTTGTTGGGGAGACTTGCCTCTTTGGACTTTTTTTAGAAGGGAAAGGGAAAATCACCCAGTGTAAGTATAGAGGGCGCTCCTCCAGACTTGCAGCTGAAATCATTGCACACAAGCCATAGGGTCTAATATCCCATACCTATCTGATTTGGGAAGCTTTCTGTAAATACTTTGACATTGTGCTGGATATCTGAGCTACAAACTTCTTATTGGAACTCAGTTTTTCTGAGGCTACTCTGCAGTAGTACATTATGATAAAAAATTTCTATCCCAACTTAAACATCAGGTTCCTCTTATCTTCAAAACCTCACGTGACTCCAAAATGGAGGTTAAGGCTTGGGATTGTCTATTAGAGAGTGAGAGCTTAATTGATTATTTGTGTATCATGTAAGGGATCTTAAGTTCAGTTCCCCCGCCTTCCAGTAGTGGCCATGAAGGCATTTCAATATATCTACCTAGGCTGACAACTTTACCTCCAAAGTACCAATTATTGTCGATAACAGGGTATATGTTAACATCACCTAGGATACCTATTGAAGATCTGAGGTCTAGATAAACCATCTGCCAAAGAGATACTAACCTTTCCAAGTATTCTAGATCATACTTTATTCTGGATCTATGTCAAGGTTGTTGGCTAACCTTACTTACAAACCTAGGGAAGTAGACCCAAAAAGTTCCAGTACACATGTTGGCCTTCTACCAGTGGAGGCTGTCAATGATGTCTGAGATTTTGAAGTATTGAGATTCTAGTAGGACTAGGTAATAAGCCTGAAATAGCTTCGGCGGATTGGTGAGAATCTGCTGATCATGATACTAGTTACAATTATTCAACCGCCTTGAAATAAAGCAATTTTGGGGTAGGGTTAAAAAATTGCTTTTCCACAACAGTGGGCTCTTCTGGTTGGCAGGCTAACAGTATGAAGACTGGCTGAGCCTTGACGTTTCACCTTAGGCGTTGGGGCCATCAGATACAGCTGACCCCTTGGTACGTCTCCCATGTCATTTGGGGATCCCACATCCTAAACCTCAACCAACAAGATTAAATATAAACATAAATCATAAAGGTAGATTAGGCAAAGGGTGATGTTTATTGAAAGGGAAGCACCAGGTATTTATACTATGTACAAAAGGGATACTGGACCACCTATGACCTATTGGCTTTCCGCTGGCCATCCAGCCAATCATTCTTCTCAGCCTTCCACTGCGCTACTCTCTTCCCTGGCACCAACCCTCTCACCTCATACTTCCTGATGTCTGAATTAGTTTCATCTCAGCCTCAGCCTTGAGTCACCGGTGATCCATATTTTTTATTATATTAAAAAAATCAAATTTTTATTTGACCCTAAAAATTGATTATTATGTGCTGGAAACCCTAACAGTCACTCGCTTCAACTTGGAATAATTTGGCTCCTCACCAACGACATGCTTTGACTCTTATTAGTCAGTTACTCGGGATTATACCTTCATTATGTGACAGCTCAGGTTCAAAATTTCAAATTAAATTAATATTAGGCGCTAGAAACAACCTCAGCAGCATTGTACTTAAATTTATTAGGTTCTGCTGACATTTACTTAGATAACAAAAAGGATCATCCTCAGCTATTAATCGCCAATGATCCTTAGACTAATTTAGGCCAGTTTTGCTCCGCTCAATCCTAACTTCCAAATTTGGCAGAATGCATATACTTTGACTCAACCTAATTTGGGAAGTATATTTTATCACGCAATTATCAAACCATAAGAAATTTATTAATAAGCCATTCCACTGTGATTGGCTTATTTCATCCTAAATCTTGACAGATCTTTGGAGGAATCCATCTGGTTGATATTCTGACAGTTGGAAAGGGTTATTATTGGATCACCTCCAAATAGGGCAATAAGGTTATGTTTAATTTAATATATTGCGGGGAAAGCCAACCAGGGGATGGACACTTCCGAAAATAAACATGAAAGAAAAAAAAGAAACTTAGTAGCAAGGAAGGCACCCCGGAGAAGCAAAGCTATCTCCTGTTGCCAGCGGGAACGCCACTATGGGGAGGAGGGGGGAACATGTAAAGGGGCCGTAACCACAATTGAACATGTGTGGAGAAGGGGTCTGAGTTAATGAACCAAACTGGGAACCAGGAGAAACCAACTGGCGGCGACGTGGTGGGAGGTACCCAAAATCCACGCTTGAAAGTGGTCCACCAAATGGGACCAGAATCTGTGAACAGCTTCTGGGAGGGTGGGGGTGGAGCCTGCGATGGCGTCCAAGACAATCGTGTAGATAGTCCACATGGCGATTACGACCACCAGAGCATGGAGGGAGGGTGGAAGAGGGGATACCATGGATATAGCAAACATCTCCCTTGAAAGACTGAATGGATGTTCCTGATCCTGTCCAAGCAGACGTTGAACCTTGCGCCATATCGCTTCAGGGGTAGGGCACTTCTCCAGGCGATGGAAAAGCGTTCCATACTGGCCACACATGGCGCAGGATGAGTGTAAAGTGTTAGAGCGCTCAGCCATATGGTACACCCACTTCAGGCAGCACCACACATGGGAACGGATATGAGGCAGCAACAGAGGGTGGTGTGCGTATTTCCAAATAGTCTTCTGGGTCTCAAGGGAATAAGGGATGTCCATCTTGTCCAGGTAGTCCACCCTGGATAGGACATGGGGCCGTGTGGGGATCAAGCCATCTTGAATGGGTAGCCCCTGTACCTCCTGTGTGAACAGAGGAGAGAGGTGGCCTCTCTGGGCTGTGTGCCCACAAATAAAGATTCTACACTCAGCGCTCCGCATGGAGAGAAGGATTCGTTTGAAGTGGGGCGCAGTACCATGAGGACCTACAGCTGATGGGTGTGAAGACAGATACTTCATCAAGGAGTGAGGGTGCGACAGATTGGCAAGGCCCAGAGTGCAGGAGAAGTTGGAGTGGGCCACGCGGGACCAATGTTGGGAGGGGATCGTAGGGGCGTGATGGCCGCAATCCAGGTGCCCAGGATCTTGGCAGCTTGGGCTTCAATGTTGAGCAGGCCCATGCCACCACAACGATGAGGGCATAAACATGACCTCAAGCCGCACTGGCAGTGGGCAGCCTGACCAAAGCCGCCCTTGCAGAAGGGCATACATAGATTTGAAAAAACCTGGGCAGAAGGCGATGGCGTGGGATCCAAACCAGACTTTAGAGAGGAGCATAGAGTTGGCTAAAACAACCCTTCCAGTAAGGGAAGTAAGGTGGGCTCTGAGAAAGGCGATGCGCTTTATCACGTAGTCTAGAATATGACTTTCCATTACTGCTGAGGCATACCCGACTGCCTCCACCCACACCCTCAAATGGCGGACAGGCCCAAAGGTTTGGCGTGGCCTGAAGGGGAGCACAAGTGGGGCGGTGTGGGGTGGGCAGGGAAGGCGAGAACATGTGCGAGCAGATGGGTCAGGCTAAGCACAGGTCACTAGGGCTCAGCAGGTTTGATTTCGACCAAGGAGGATGATTTCAGTTTTGGAGTCATTCAGTGCAGCATCACCTACCCAGGATAAACCTGGATGAGAGCTTCGAGCGCGCGTGCATCTTGATTATTAGACACCCTGACCACACAATCATCAGCAAACGCCATCATCTTGACTGGGGCTTGGCCTGGCACATGGACCACAGTGAGTTGGGCATTCACAATTCAAAGTAGTGGGTCAAGGCTGAAGTTGTATAAGAGTGGGCTAAGGGGGTCCCCTTGTCGCAAGCCCCTTTGAGGGCGGACTACTTCCGTGAGGAAGCTAGGGCCACGCACTGCCATTGTTTCAGATTTCGTAAGCATCATCACCATGCTGATGAAGCGAGGGGGTAAGTGGAATTGGTGGATAAAGGCCCGCAAGTATCCCCAGTTTACTCTATCATAGGCCTTATGTTGGTCCAAGAATACTAGTGCCCCAGAGGCTGTGGACTGGCATGCATTAGCCACAGAGTGCACGTTGTCCCAAATTGACCTTCTGGGTATGAAACTGGAAATTGTTCTGGGGAGATGGTGGCAAAGGCTACAATCCCTAGACGGTTAGCATTGATTTTCGTTAAAAATTTTTGTATCAGTGTTGGTTATAAATGGGCGCCAGTTGCCAAGTCTAGCTTATCCCCTTTCTTGAAGAGTGTAATGGTGAAGGACTCTTGCCCTCCTGGCAGAAGGCGCGTATCCAGAAGGCTCTGGTTAAGGGAATCAAGCAGCAGTGGGGATAGATATATGAAGTACTTCTTATAGAACATATACAGGCGCCATCAGGGCATGGGCATTTCCAATTTGGTACACCGCGGACAGCGGATCAGAGTTCATCCAGAGTAATCAAATTCATTAGCTCTGTGTATTGGGAAATGGTGCGGATGTGAGTGCTATCAAGAAATTTTGCCATTTCAGCCGGCTGAATTGGATCAGATCAGTACAACTTGGAGTGATACTAATGTAATAAACTGCCACTTTGGCTGGCATATTTGCAACGGAATCATCTGACCTCCGCACCTGTGTGCAGGCCACGCTCTGGCACAGTGTGAAATTTTTTTAAAAAAATATTCAGTGCACTTGTCGCCTTTTGTGATGCGTTCGGCCCTGTACTAAACACAAACCCAATGTTTGTGTTGCCTTTCAAGTGCGTTGAGGTGGGCGGCTGCTTCTACCCACTTCTGGCCCCAAGCAGGGGTGTAGCCCATGGCTGAAATGTTGGACTCCAGGTGTGCTAACTCTGCCAGATCACGCAGGATGATGGCCAATGTAGCTCATGAGCGTCGGGAGGAGAGGTGGCGAGTGTGGCGGATGGTATCTGCTTTAGAGGCTGACCAAGTGGAAATTGGGTCCACACAAAACATTGTAATAAACTCTTTTGCTGAAGTCGCGGATTCCACCCATGTGAAAAATCCTGGTGACGTGAGTTTGGGTGGGCGAAGTTTGCGCCAATGCGGAGCCCTAGCCAATGTGATGGGTAAGTGGAAGGTTTTGAGACCAGCTAATAATTGGAGAATTCAATTTTTGATGTGTGGAAGTGGGAGATATGTGATCAAAATTGCACCGGCGTGAGGATAAATCAATGCGGGACATGGACCTTAAATGGCTGTTGTGGATGTGGGGACGTGTCATGTTCTTGAACAGCGGAGCTTGCTATGGCAGCGCATCAAACAACCCAGGGTGGCCTTTAGAATGCGAAGTTCTACGTGACCCTGGGGGCATGGGATAGGAAGGTCAGCGGTCTGTGGATGGGTTTAACCACCAGATCATGTCGCCAACTACAAAAGGGTCAGGGGGTAATGGAAGGAATTTGACTGATGAGAAAAATTCCCAACGCTCGAGTGCTTAGGTAAGGGCATAAATGTTGATGATAGCGTGTGCCACATTGGCCCACAAAAATGTAACAATGAGGACTCGGCCATTAAGGAAGGATTCAGATAATAAAAATTTAAAAAATTGTTTTTCTGAACAAGCACCCCACAGTGCTCTGACCAGAAGGAAAGGGAACGGAGGAGCATGGTTTTCTAAGCATCCTTGGAACCTCATGGACAGTGGGATTCCTGGATGGCCAGGATGTCCATGGGTAGGTTATTTTGTAAAAAACTCACTTTCCTAGCCCGGGATGGCGAGGCCTTGAGTCTGGCAATGTTCAAAGTCCCTAAAGTGAAGGCTCCCCTCATCACACCTTAGATGCAAGGGGATGAGCACCTGGGCCCACCAGCCACCTCTGGATCCCCACAGGCCTTCACGGCAGTGCAGATGTTTGCAGCAACGCTATCAGAAGATTTTTTAATTTTAGCAGACAGGTTCGCGTTGGCTTTTGCCTTCACTTTTGGTTTCCCCGCTGTCAAACAATTTTTTGTGGTGTGGTCAAGTTTGGTGCACCAACGTTCAGGTCAAAAAAAATTTCAGGTAGATTTAGAGACTGAATTGGTTCCAATCAGGGCTTGGGTGCAAAGGTTGAGTAAGATCAAGTCACCCATCGGATCCTCAGATTGGGTGGCCCAATTGACATGGGTTTCCCAATCTGATTGGTTGAGGGATTTCCAAGTTGCTTCCACCGTGAAGGTTTCAATGTCCTCCTGGCGTTGGGAGTGTGGGATAGTGGAGGCGACCTTAGCCGCTTCCTTGGCCGTGGCCCTGCAGGCCTGTTTGGCCTTCTTCTGCTCTTGAGGGGAGGCAGGCTTTACTAGAAAGTAGCAGCCTTGTGCTCCCCACGGGAAGGCCTCTTTGGTACTGGTGGTTGGTTCATAGTGAGCCTCCCCATTGGTCATGGCCACTGAGGGGTGCTCATAGAATGTGATGCCCTCATTGGTGGGGCATGCATGTGCCTTATGGCCAAACGCGTCACAGTGGGTGCAGATGGGGGGTGCCCTGTCCACAATTACCCGGAAAGGGTGGGTGGTATGCACTTTGGTATTAATAAAAGTGGAGTGCGGGATCTGGGTTAGGTCCTTCGCAATATCCTCAGTTGGGGTCAGAACTGCAATGGCTTTGCCGGTACACAGGTGTGGCATCAACATAAAGCGTTGCATCTCAAGGGATTGGTTTTTGCTGTATACGGTGAGACCAGCTTTCAGGTGCTGCTCCAGAATGGCATGCTTGACTGTAGTGGGCAAAAAGTTGAACTTGAGAAAAATTTGGTTGGATTTTGTCCATCTGGTGCACTTAGTTTTGATGACCAGCTGCCTTTTGGGGAGGTTGTTCACAACGCGCACCACAGCAGCTTTGTCTGCTGCCTCCTTGTTTTCAAAACCGAGATCCAGCCAACTGCATAACATGTAGTGAGGTGCGATGTACACCGCAGCTGGGAAATGAATGTGCTTATCCCTAAAAAACTTTTCCCACAACGTCATTTGCTGAATTTACAGGAACACCTGGACTCTATATTCCACCCACTGAGAGTGGTTGAGAGTGCGGCGTGTTGATGTACTGGTTACATCGCGCTTGCCAAGCAAGGATTTCTGGGGAAATAGTAACCGCCAGTTTTTTATTTTTATCTAATCTGCTGGTTTCTCTGGGGCATTTGCAAACGTTGGAAATCGCGGGGCTAACACCTGTGTCTTTTACCTTACTTGCCCAACTGCTCCCTGACATGGGCTCTAACTAAACTCCTCTGTGAGATTATCAATTTAAGTCAGACTTGAATCGAATAAGTTGCAAAAGTGATTGCAATGAGAGAGAAAAGCTTTGCAATAAGGTGATGTTGTCAATTAATAAATACTAAGTAAGATTACCTCAAACTAAGGCAATAGAAAATATGAGAATACCATACTCATTTAAAACCAATTAGATACTGCAGAACTGAATTGCTAAGCTGAGTAAATGGTATCATCTGAAGTCACTGAGATACAAGTAAGATGAGATATTTGAAGGGGGAGTATTATTAGTTTTGAGAGAACGGAACATTGAGTAACCAATGAAAATAATAAATAATAAAAGTGTCATAGGGGAAAATGTTACATATCTTATTTTTTTAAGTGTGTCTAAGGACTGATGATCTCAATATAATCTGTCTGATTGATCAGGGGTTAATCCCTGTGCAAAATCTCATGGCTATCTCAATGATTCCTCCAAAGTTATAACAGTGGTGCTCACTACAAGGGGAGCATTGAACAACCGCCATTAAGAACCAAAAATCTCAATATGCAATTATGTTCTTCACCTAAGGGAAATCATCCTTTAAAGCTGCACAGGCTTAGACTGAAGATCTCAAACTTGTTGTGGATGATGTTCTTAAAAAACAAGAGGAGCTACATAAGGAGTGCAACAAAGTAATGTATCAACTTGAAAGTGTGGATAGTCAGCTGTTAATACATGTACAGCAGAACAGGCATCTTACCAATCAACTGGATGATGCTACTGTATGTCTACACTGCATGGAGCGGAAGTTAACACCTACCTTTACTCGCCTCATCACCATTGGGGAGCGGAAGAACAAAGTTCGCTTGGGAAGGATTTTTTTATTATGAATATGTAACCAGCATGAGCTGCTCAAATTATGATGGCAGCTCCGATGATGATTATGTTTTGACCCAACATAACACCAGGTAATGGCAGTTCCTCACGCTGAAGAGCCCTACACTACCCCAAGAGCAAGAGGGCTTTCCAAGACAGCCCCTCTTCATGATCCCAGTTATGGACCACAAAAAAATCTGCAGTTAACTTCTAATACTTGCAGTTATGAGCTGGAAGAGGAGGTCTGAATTGATAAGCTACCCCTTTTGACCGCAATGGAAAAAATCCACTGGTTCTTCAACCAATTTGAATTAATGGAGGAAGGAGCCTCCAATTGGTAGAAGGCTGAATTGCTGATATCCGCCTTGGACGTCAGAAGCACTGACCAAGTTACCTGCTACCTTCCAAGCAGTTTTGTTACTTACAATGAAGTGAAGGAAGCTGCGTTGCAGTTATTTGGTGGGACTTCAAGATGTCTCAGCGTAAAGTAGAGTTCCTAACCATTGGGTTTCAACATAATGGGACCCTCACTGCATTTGATCAATTTATGATGGATGTCCATGTGTTAATAGGAGCAGGCGCCCTAGCTGAAGCCAACGTGTGTATTAAAATGACCTCCGCTGTGAAGCCATACTGTGAGATTTACAATGATATTTCTCCCATTTTGGATGATGTTGTCCCCCTGCTCATAATTTTTCAATTATTGTGCCATATATCCGCTAACCACATCCACCTAAAACAGAGTGAAACGCATTGCCGCCATAACTGAACCCTCTTATTTAGGGGCATTCTTTCATCCTGGCCAGATTCTGCCTAGTAACCCTCAGTCTTATTAAGTTCACGCGCCTCACCCTCAGCCAAGTTACTCCCAGCAGTTTGACTTATGCTCCAGTCCTGCTTATGAAAATAGTCAGCAGCCCAACTACCAACTGTGACCTAATTATGTCAAAAGTCAGCAATGATCCTACCAACTTTTCCCTGGTTATGCTGAACATCAATAAAATTTATTAGCCTAAACCTTCTTATGAGAACCAAGGACGTGGACCCTACAGTGTGAATTGTTTTTTAATTTTTCCGCCCTGATCATCTTGCCTGAAGTTTCCTCAACCTTTGCATCCACTATGTACATCAGGACCAATACTACCAGTGAAAAGATGGAGCGGAATAGAGGCGGGTCTCTCTACCTCCGATATTTTAACCCCAGACGTCTCACCTGAACCAATTGCAGTTTTTCCAGGTGAATTTATCAGTATTATGACAGGTTTTTATAATAGCAGCTGATCAGTGTAGTAAATGTACTGGCATGGGCACGAGCTCAGTCTGCAGCGGAAGAAAGACCTCAGGAGCAATTAAAGCCATACGCCTGCCAAATGTTTGACTAAGCTTCTTCAGACAAGCTAAATTTCGCCGCTAATGGATCTTCCCTGAAAGATGAAAATGTTGCCCTTCCAGTAAATCTATAGTGAAAGAGTAACCCAAAGTTGGTGAGGGAATTATGAGCTTACTTAGGAAATGAGACGCCTTAAATGTCCACTTAAAAAACAGTCAATGTTCTTCTTATCCTGAAAGCATCTACTGCGACAAGTTGTAGCAAAAACCCAGGTTTGCACTATAATATATACGGGCGCTCCAGTCAACATAGTTTTCACAAAGTTGGTGGCAAAGCTGACACTAAAACCTGATATAGAACATCGTTTGTTGTATCAAACTGTGGGAGTGGAAAACATGGTCTCTGAGAAAGCGTAAGATGCACTTTAAATGCAGTTTGGGTCAATTGTCGTGGTAGCCCCAGATTTAGTGTTACCAAACAGTAATTATGACCTGTTAATTGGAACTGCTTTTATGTGAAACTATAGGGCTGTTGTTGATATGACGGAAGAGTTCTTTGAGATTTTGGGGGCAGAGGAACCCAATTTACTTTAACTTCAGCGGAGTGCCAATGGATCCTGTGCACATGGAGCATGTAAACATAGCCTATAGTGATGGGGTGATTCCAGTTTGCTACCATCGACTAAAGGGCAAAATCCTGAGCCCTCCCCCAGCAGGTATATGAATATCAAGGACTGTCGCTCTGAGATGCTGGACTATATCTATCCTCTCCAGACACCAAGTAATAGTAAACACTGAGTTAGAGGTGAAAATGCAAGCTGGACAGTATGGGGAGAACATTGGGCCTTATCAGAAGTTGCGGTTTGAGCCCCATGCGGCTCCAGGCATTATTCTCTTGGGTCATAAAGAGATTAAGGTCTTGTTAGCAAATCTACAGCACAAACCAATGCAAATCCGCCAAAACCTAAATAGTGGCGTTTTTACATTTGACCCCAGTGGATGAAGTCCTCCAGGCTCACAATTTTAAGATGCGGGATTAATTTGGTCTACCCTTCAAACCACAGCTCGCTGTAATGGCAGTGGTACCGCACAAAAACTTAGTCAGGTTATTGGAAGAACAAAAAGATCAGGTGATAGCTTTATTTCAAAATATAAAGAGAGTTTTGCAGTTGATGACCATGATTTAGAGTGCACATGGAAGGTTGTTTATGGTTGAACACTGGGGATCATCCCCTATCAGTTCTCAGCCAATTTGCTAGTCTAGGCCATCTATGGAGGTAGTAACTGGAGAGATAAAGCTGCTCGAACAAGGGACACTTGAACCATTAAAAAACAATGGACTTTGCCTATTCTGATTGTCAAAAAGAAGGATGACACCAACCAGGTAGTATTATACTACTGGAGCTCAACAGCATTACCAAAAAGGACTCATACCCCTTGCAGAAAACTGACAATGCCTTGACTCAGTTGAGAGGATCTCATTACTTCTCAGCGATGGATTTTATATTTGTATTGCAAATTGAGTTGCCCACGGCAGTAAAGGAGAAATGCGCCATTATTTTGTTCAAGGGGCTTTTCCAACTGATCCATATGCCTCAAGGGCTATGTGATGCCCCAGTTACATTTCAGCGGGCTTGAACACCATTCTCAATGACCTGAAGCTGACACGCATCCTTGTGTATCTTGATAATGTTAATGTTTTTTGCATACATACTCTGAGCATCTTGCCCACATGGAGAAGGTCTTCAGCCAACTTGTTGAGGCCAACATATGAATCAAGCCCTGTAAATGCCACTTTTTAAGGATCAACTGGAGTACCTTGATTTGTGGCCGATGTGACTGGGATGAGTTCCCAACCAGACAAGGTGGAAGATATATGGGAGATGACTACGCCAAATAGTAAGCATGATATACAAGTATTTTTGGGGATAGTCAGCTACTACAGCCTATTTTATACCCAGCTTCAGTTGTATTGGAGGTCCTCTGTTTGAGTTATTGATGAAGGATGCTGAGTTTGAATGGATGGAACGTTGACAATGCTCCTTCAATACACTTTAAAGGGCGCTAAGCAGCGCCAGTGTTGAACTACCCTGTTTTTGGTAAGAAGTTCATTATCCAGACAGATGCTTCCCTTTCCGCCGTTGGGCAGTCCCATCTAAAAAGGATGATGAAGGGGGAGCAAGACAGTAGCGTTATGCAGTCAAAGCCTGAATTGCCATGAACAAAATTATACCATGAACAATCCAGAGTCCTTAGCGGTAATAAATGCATATAAGCAATTTAGGGTGTATTTGCATGGTGTGAAGTTTAAAGTAATATAGGGTCATGATGTTTTATGCTGGTTGCAGAGCATAAAGGAGCCTGATGGGCGTCTAGCCCGATGGGCTCTCAAACTTCAGGTTTTTAACCCTTGAGATTCTCCGCCAACCTAGAATAAAACACCAGAGCACTGATTGACCGTTAAGATTGTCAACAATTGCTGTTATTGCGAAACTTGGTGGCGTTATGTATAACAAAATGCTCAGCGGAAAATACAGTGATAAGCCTACCCAAATCAAGGTATTAGATAGAATAAGATACAATACATTCCAGAAGAACGTTGAAATGTACAAGAGGATATAGTAAAATACCATGAATATCCTAAGGCCTTCCGCCTGATCTAAGATTATTATGAGCGCATACAGAGCTGTTAGTCATGGTGTTTTACATAAGATCCTGGAATTATTGCAACATTAGTACTAAGAGAGCATGAACTTCAACATGCTTAAAACCATTTTCTGCTGCTACCAGTTCCAAGTGAAAAAGCTGTTCGTTCATAAGACCTCATACTAGTTAGTAAAACCCCATTTTTTCTGGCATATGGTTTCCTTTGATGTTGTTAGCCCTCTTCAAACAGGAGCTAACCGGTCTAAGTATATTCTGGTGTCAGTTGACCACTTGACCTGGTGGGTTGTATTACAAGTGATATGGGGTCTGAGGCAGTCACATTAACCAAGATCATAATGGAATATATTATCCAGCGACATGTCTGCCCTCAGTTAATTCTTACTAATAATAGTACTGACTTCACCTCGCACATCCTTAAAAATTTGAATGAGCTGATGGGCATTTGTGGGGTTCTGGTGACCCCATGCCACTCTGTGTTCAAGAAGAAGGTCAAACGTAATAAACGGACCTTGGTGAACATACTTTTAAAATTGTATACATGATCAACCTTCCAATTGGGGTTCCCTCTTTTCCACCTCCATCTATGCCTGTAACATTAGCTACCATTCCGCCATGGGAAGAGCCCCTTTCAATTACTAAATGGATGACACCTGGCTCTTCCACCATTGGTCTATTTGTAATAGAAGATACCAGAGGAATGGACCCCACCGTTATTTAACTAACTTTGCAGACATGTTGAATAAATTTTTAAACTGAAGTGACTCCTTCAGCTTAACAAGAAGATCAAGAATCAGGATGCTACTCAGGTACAGCATAGCAGTTTAGCTCAGTTCAAGGAGGGGGATATGGTTCTATTTAATGACCACATGGGTTTGGTAAGAAGCACAAATTTTCCAGAAAAGGATTGGGCCATTTAAAGTCAATAATAATCTTGGGTGCAATACCTACTCTATTGATGACCCCGAGAGCAGTCATGTTATTAACCAAGTGCATAAAAGTTCTTCCAGGAGTATAACCAATAGAAGCCTTATCATCTAGACAAGGGGGGTAATGTCAAGGTTTTGATATGACTGATGATAAGCCTGAAATCGCTAATATGTATTGATAAGAATCCGCCAATGATGATACTAGTTACAATTATTCATGCGCCTTGAGATGAGGCTATTTTGGGTCAGAAAGAGTTATTATTAGATGGCCCCAAATAGGGAGATAGGCTAATGTCAACATTCGACAAATATAGAGTAATATCGCCTTGAATTAAGGCAATAGATAATTGAGAATAATATACTCTGCCATAACCAATAGAATACGGTGGAACTCAATAGCTAAGTTGAAGAAATGTTATCATCTGAAGTTGCTGAGATATAAGCTAGATGAGATGATTAAAGGTAGAGGATTTTTATTAGATTTTGAGAGAGCATAACAGCGAGTAACAGCTGTAAATATAAAATATATAAAAGTGTCATAGGGGCAATTTCTCCATATCTTATTATATTTTTTGTGTCAAGGACTGACAATCTCCATACTGTCTGTTCAATTGCTCAATGGGTTTGGCCTGTGCAAAATCCCCCATCATATCTCAACTTTTCTGCCTAAGTTTTAACGGGAAGTCTAAGATAATTTGTTTTGAAGATGTCCCCATCAGTTGCTCTAGTAGACACCTGTATAAGAAAGGAGCTCACTGGAAAGCAACAGCACCAAGATAAAGAATTACTAGAGGATTACTCAGAACTTTTTTGGCCACAACCTATAACTTTGGGAAAATGAGTGGGTTTCTACATCATGTAGAGACTGGGCGCTCCCCTTTCAGTCCTAACCTTACCAAAAGAGTAGGTTAAGAAGGCCCATTTGGAGTTGTAACTTTTAAACTACTTGAAGCCAGACTATTGGCACCTTCATGCAGTTCTTGGGCCTCCCTCCTTTTATTGGTTCAAAATAAAAATAGCAGTTATTGGGTGGTGAAGGACTATCACCAGTTCAACTTCATCGCCAAGAAAGACAGTTATCCTTTACCCAAATTGATGACTCTCTCTGCCTGATCGCTGTGTCACAATACTTTTCCACAATGGACACTGCTATCAGATATTAGTTAGTGGAGCTCTCCCTCAAAGACTGAGCCAAGAGTGCGCTCATAGCCAATGAAGGGCTATTTAAAATTATGAAGATGCCCCAGGGCCTTTGTAACGTGCTGGCCACCTTCCAACGCGCCATGGATATGATCCTTGGAGACTTGAAGCTATCATGTGTCCTTGTATACCTTAATGATATTAACGTCTTCTTGCAAACTTTAAATGTCATGTAGAGCATCTTTAGGAAGGTTTCAAGCATTTTAGGAAAGCAAAATAAAACTCAAACCCTCAAAGTGACCCTTTTTTATCAAAAATGGAGTTACCCAGAAATGTATTGTTAAAAGATGGCATCAAGCCTGAACTGGACAAAATCAAAGCCATTGAAAAGATGTTACGCCCCCAGAGCCTGAGGGATATCAAGGTATAATTTGGCATGGTGGGCTTTTATTGTCAGTTCACCCCCCATTTTTCTGACCTGATCAAGCCCCTACTATACTTCCTTCAGAAAAATGTGCCTTTTGAGTGGCAATCAGAACAACAGGATTTTAACAGTTTGCAGACCGCTCTATGTACTAAACCCATTTTAGTTTATCTGCATTTTGATCAATTTTGTTGTTTACAAATATGAGCAACGTTGCGGTTTGGGACATCCAGCACAGAATGTTAAAAATCATGTAAATTACCCAATAGATTTACTCATTAAGACTCCAGAAAGGATGAGCGGAGAATTTAGAATTACTGAATGAGAATGCCTGGCTGTCTTATTAGCAATCAAGCATTTTTGGCTAAATCTTTATGGCATCTAATTCACCATCATCACTAATTATTACTTTCTCCAATGACTGCAGCAAATAAAGGACACATTTAGCTAACTAGACAAATAGTTCCTAAGGCTGCAGAGCTACGATTACATTAATTTCTGTTGCATGGGAGAATTTCACCATAATGCTGATGGCCTCTCCAGGAACTCTAATACTAACTTCCTTAACCCCTGAAGGAAAACTGACTGTATGATATAGTCAGCTGACCAGAACGCTGTGAGTCAGATACACCCATGATCCAAGCCAAGATTTTGGAAGATGACTAAAGTCAGTCAGATCAATGATAAGCTGTTATAAAAATTCAATAAGAAATGCTCCACTTACATCAGACCTTCTTCCCAAACCAACAATATCTTAGAAGTGCATGAAACTGTGGGACATGGGGCAGAAAATAAGACTCACAAGTGGCTTAAGATACAATGTTACCGAGATCAAAGGTAGATACCATACAAGAGGCTCTGGAAGCTTTTATGACTTATTGATGACAAGATCACGCCAGTCCCCAAAATCCGCACTTGGTCATTGCCCTGACAGGTCCTTTCAATGTCATTAATATTAATGAGTAGTCCCTCTTCCAAATGGACTTCACGGCCATAAATACCTCTCCTAGCTGTGGACCATTTGACCAAATGAGTCAAGAAATTTGTGTCCCTGCTACAACTGCAAAACTATGGCTCACTTTCTTATTCAATTTGTTTTCGCCCAGCACAGATTCTTCACAAAATTTACTTCAGACAATGGGTAAAACTTACCTCGCAGGTAGTTCAAGGACTTGCTTCACTTTTTGGTACTAACAAAAGTTTCATCACCGCTTACAACCCATCAACCAATGGGGTAGTGGAATGCTCTAATGGAACTCTTGTCTCTATATTGCAGAATATAGTCGCCTCTGATCCTGCTCACTGGAATGACTATCTTCCTAGAGCTTTGCTTGCTTACAGAATAAGCTACCATTGAAGCATCAAGATGTCCCCCTCTGAAGCTCTATATGGTCATGCTCCTCAGTTACTATGTAGCGTTCATCCATTGCTCAATACCTCCGCAACTTTTAGCTCTAATTTAACTATGAGGCCTTAACTGATAAAATCGTTCATTTTAAGCCCTCGCCACACAAGGCATTTCACCACCACAGAAAGAGATCATCCCGATTTAATTTTGGCCAACCCCCTTACCAATTTTCCAATAAGTTGACCTCGTTTTCTTTTATCACCATTGACCCAAAAGTTGACGGAATAAGTTCATCATTCTTTGATCAGGACCTTATAATGTTATTCATAAGGCAAAACATAGTGAATAATTGCTGACGTCAACCAAGGGACTAAGCTGAAGTAAGTACATGGCTAATTCCTTTGGCCCTAATCCCCCTCTGACAGGATCTTAAGGGGGCGTTTTCAGGATCTAAAATGAAGAGTGAATCAACAACCCTTCTCCTGAATTGAGCCTCATTAGATCAACTCTTTAATCAATGGAAATGTAACCTTATCCTGAAGGCGCCAGAGCTAATTTTACCAAGATGCATCACACACATGAGATTCAATGAAAACATCTTTGGCAATCTTTCCCCCAATTCCTTAATTGCAAGAGGCGCGGCCCCTACAGCTTCAGTCATGAGGACGACGCAGAACAATGAGGGTGCTGATCAGGCGGTCAATCTGAAAAGCAGTGCGAGATCATGTTCATATGGGGCTGTAAAGGTCCTTGAGGCACCATGTCCCCACGCACCCAATATATATTGATGTTTTTAAACCTAATTAAAATAGTTATAAGTACCCCATCTCTTCATTTTTCGACCTCTCTACTAGTTTACAGCTTTAAGACTATTTTTGAACTTCAGAGTCAGTAAAGAGAACTATTACTCTGTAAGTATGTGCAATTTAAATATGGTTAACCAGCTTGGAAGAATACCATTGATGCGAAAACCAGTAATAATGATTGCGTAGACTTTCACTTGAAAACTAAACCTTCTCCTTGGTAGCAGAGTCACCAATAAATGGTTGTAATTTGAAAAGAAACAATAATGAATACATAAAACAAGAGTAATCCTAATTTATAATCCTTATTTTTATGGTTATCTAACATATTACTTGACACATGGTCATCAGTATAGTAGCCTAAATGGAAGAAAGTAAAGGCATAGTTCAGGTAACAACATGACGATCTTCACATTCATGTTGCTGAGGCTTTTTTTAATTCATCTGCTATTCTTTTTAACTTTTCTTAGCTATTTTCAACGTATTTTACACTAATCACATTAGAGGTTCATCTGATATTCCTTTCATTTTAAAAGCGTGAACCTGGTAACATCTGGTGGGAGTAATACTTAAATTTTCATTTCTGTAATAAGCTGTAAGGATCTCACCAAGGGACTCTTTAATGTCAAGATGCTTGTGACATTCTTTTTACCGCCAATTATTTAAATAGTTTATCTGGGCAAGATCCCAATGCGGATATATTTTTAGTGAATGCATCAACAATGAAATATGGCCAAGTAACTAAGGTCTGGGATTCATAGTAGAACCAGTTATAAATATAGTAGGAGATTCTCAACCTTATAAATATTCCCATGAATGCCTATTTCTTTGAAGTCAAGGTTTGGTCGCTCCTAATCTTTTATCACGGCTGTTTAAATTAACTCCAAATTAGGCTGTTAGTTTAAGTGGAGAATAATGATTTTTATTTATTCAAGGTACGCCAACCAGGGGATGGACAGTACCGATCACAACACTCAAAAAGGCAAAACAAACTACTAACCAGGTGGGAAGCATAAACTGCTTAACCCACCATGGCAGAGGGTGAGGAGGGGTTGGGGGGTTGGTTTTCAGAAAAACCCACCTCGATCAAGGGGTGTTGGTTACAGTACTGGATCAAAGCAGAGAGCCAGGGCGTTGGGGCATCTGCATAGCGGGGGTTGAGGTCAGCGTAGTAGGAGTTTTCCTCTTCCACATCAAGATAATAATGGGAAAGTGTTTCAACAAAAGCTGCGAGGAGAACTTCAGCTTCTTTGCGGGCTTCAGGAATTTGGGTGAAAAGGGAGATATTGTGGCGGGTGATTTTGGCTGAGGGGTTGAATGAAGCAAGCGTTGCGACATTCATAACAGCGATTTCAGCATCATCAAATAGTTTTGAAATGTCACTGCAGGGAGATTCAGGGAAGTTGGGGGGAAGAAGAGGGTGGGCAGGTCATGCTGGAGCTGAGCCACTGACTGGGCCACCGCGGTGCATAGTTTTGGGCAATGAGGAGAGGCCACCGCAGCTAAGGCGAGCTGGTGGTCACTTTGGAAGGGGGCTGTATTGGGCAGAGGAGCGAAATGGCGAGTGATAGGGGTTTCATCAAAGTCAGGAAGGAAAAATTCTGCCCGACCATAATTGCCTTGGCAGAGAGGTTAACCTGTATGCTTACTAATGAGGACATTACCTGATTCGTCAGTTTCAGCCAATAGATCCCATGGATTTTGGTTCACTGGAATAGTGGCGTTTAAATTTGAGTGGGTAGGATTGGGCGAATGGGCAGCTGCTTGGGTGCGAATGGTGGTCCAAGCATTGCTCTAATAGGCTGGGGTAGATTTAGGTGGGAGAGTGAGGCTGGAGGTTTTAGGGGCTGATTTTCCATGTGGGCCCACTAAACGAGATTGGAGGGTGGGAATGGCAGCAAAGCGCCCCATACTGAACCTCAAGAGGGGGGCTCAGAAGCTGCAGCAGCGGATTTGGCCTGAGGACATGCTTTTTTTGCATGGTCGAGGCCAAAGCAGAGGGAACAAATATGCCTACCATTATCAACCCAATCCCAAAAGAAATGATCAGGTGCTGCAGCCACACTAGCGTGGGGTGGGATTTTTTGGACTATGGCAGGGTGGTGTGGGGTGATGGTGGCTGTTGCACGAGGAGCAGCAAGGCGCTCCGCACCAGATGGAACGGCAAAGATGAGGTTGGGATGAGTGCCATAAGCCATAAGCCCCGCGACCAACTGGTCATACAAAACCTGAGGTGGAAGGTGGGATGGGAGATTTACAAAGGATACCACCAGTGTGGTGTCTGAAGGAGGCGAGTACAGGTTTGGGAATGGGGGTATTTTTATAATTTAGAGGAGTTTGTGCTGCAGCTTTAGCATCCTCCTCAGATTGGAACCCAACGTCAAAGTAGCCCTTAAAAGGGCGAAAGTCTATAAAGCCAGCTGGCGCAAAGGCTGCAGTGGCTAGGTCAATAATTGCATTATTGGCATATGGGAACAAACGCCCATAGTCCACTCTGAGGCAATAGCGAATAGCAGAGCGAGGGAGGGCGAGAGGATGGAGGCGAGAAGGGTGGACGCGCGCCAGGTGGAGCGCTAAGTCCCGTGGGGGGACAAAACGGTTGGAAGCAATGGGCGGGCTGTTTGAGCCCGTCCAAACGCGCTTGCCTGCAGGGCGGAAAACGCTAGGTGGGGGTGCACTGCTGCCCCACACTGGGGTGGCCGGCAGTAGAGCCAAGGACATCAAAGAATAGGTTTGGGCAGATGGCTGTGGATAAATAAACTTAAATTTAATATCGCTCAAAAGTGACTTTGAGCGGTTTAAGTGGAGAACAATGATCTATTGGGTGATTAAAACAAGAGATCGGATATTTTATCTAACCGAGGTAAGCTGACCAGGGGACGGACATTAACAAACTAAAATAAAAATCATAATAATAAACGATTCAAACAAAACGCCCAACATGGACGGATTGATTGAATCATACCTAACAAAATATCCAACCGGGCGGGCAGCAAATACTGCTATCCCTCCATGGTGGACGGGGAGGGGGAATTGGGGGCTCGTCTTTGGCCACATCTATCTCATCCCAGAGTAGGGTGCGTGCTAAGGCAGATAGTAAGGGTGTGGGGGCATCAGCGGCATGGGGTTCGATATCCTTGATGACTGGAACTTCCAAATAATTGCCAGCCATCATTAAAACAACGATGTATTTGGCCAAAGCGTCTTCATCTTTGAGGCGGGCATCTGGGAATTTAACAAACGTGGCAATGTTGGTTTGGGTTATTTTTGCCTTTGGATTCCGTGCTTACTGTTACCACGTTCATATGGCTTCAGTGACATTTTTGTGTAAAGTTTTCATGTTGATCTTGCTTTAGGCAGTAAGATCTTTGAGTATGACAGGAGGTGGAATTCCTCCTGCAAGCACAGCCACTGATTTGGTGGCAGGTTTGTGAAGCGGACAGCAATCTGGTGTGGCGGCTGCTTCTACTGCAAGCTGGTGGTCGCTGTAGAATGGTTTGGTGTTAGGTTGTGGGACATATTTCTGAGGTGAGAATTTTGCATCCCATTCTGCGTTACAGAGCCACTCAACTTGCAGCGTCAGTTCTTCAATGACATTATCTGATTCTTCGATTTCATCCAATAATTCTCATAGAATTTGGTTTAATTTTATTGGTGAATTAGCGCACGGTTGAGGTTTGTTCAATTCATTTGCAGGTGCCTGGGATCGAACTGGGATCCAATCCGATGTTTGGTTGGATAAATTATTTGTGGCATTGGGGAAAGATAGATACTGATTGATGGCTGCAGGCGCAGCTGCAGCATCAGGCATTGGATAAGGGGAAGGTAGGATCATACCCCATATCAGAGTTGGTGCAGGGTGGGTGGCGGAACGGTTGGCATTGGGAAAACTTTTGGCATTGGCAGAAGTTTCTGATTATGGGCATTTACACTTTGAGGGGTCTAACTTGAAACAGGATGGACAAATCGTCCGCCCGCCTTCAACGCGGGCCCAGAACGGATAGTTAGGGGCAGATGGGATGGTGGTATGAGGGGGAATTGCCAAAGAAATTTTTATAAATTTAGGGCTGATCATGGCATATGCCCAAGGTCCAACGAGGCATGTGGCCCCATTTGGGACTACAAATTGTAAGATGAGGTTGGCGCCATAGGCTGCCGAACTGGCCATCAGCTCCTGGTGGAGAAATTTGAGGGGGAGGTGGGTGGGTAAACCAGCGAACTGGACCACCATGGTGGTGTCCGTTGGGAGCTGGGTCTGTGTTGTTGGAAGGGGAATTGTCATGGAAATGCCAGAAGAAGTTTAGACTGGCCTGCCAGTCAGGATGAATAACCATACAGAAAGCAAGCCAGAATTCCAGAGGCAATGCTGACCATATGACTTGATATTGAGCCAGGAAATAGGATACCACAAAATGGTGGCGGAATGTCAGGGTTAGGAGTTTCCCAATGGCAAACCACACTGAATAGACTTCAGACCCAGGGGTTCTGGTAACAGGGGTGGAAACTACGGGGATAGTTTCTGCAAGATTCTTGGTTGTGGAAACCAAAACATTGGGGGTAGAAGAGAGGCGAATTTTCTCTTGTAGTTGGTGAACATAGGGCCATAAAATCCCTGTATATTACTGCCGGAAGGTCATGAGAACCAGGTTGTAGAGCCAAAAATTTCGGATTTGTTGAGCCCAATTGGCGATAGAGGGAGTAATAGTAACCAAGAGAATTGGTAAGGCCCACCCAGAGTATGGAGTGGTGGACCACCAGGTAAACGCCATATGGAATATGGTCGAAAGGAAGGAGCTAAAAATTTGGGGTTTTATAAAATTTTTATTTGGAAAATAAAGTAATAAAATTGACCAACAATTTTCTCAGTGCCATACAACTGATTAAATAGTGGTCAGTTGGGTAGTGACAATGCTGTGGGCAGGATCCACAAATTCAGCCTAACCGGCGAATTGGATGGTAGTGGGGGAGTTTATTCTTTGGGATCCAACATCACAAAATTCAGCAGTGGGCTGAGACTCTGTCAGTTTGACCTCAAACGTCTGAACCAAGGGTTGATTACATTTCTGATGGTTAGCATGATGGCGTTTGGCCCAACAAGTGACAGGAATCCCCCAAGACCATCCCATATAGAGATAGGACCATTTGGTTGGGAACAGGTTCAGGACGGTCAACCCACCCACACTCAGTCATTTAACTATTTATTCAGTCAATAGTAGCACTTCAGATGCGACACCCAAATTACTATCAGAGGGCTTTGAACTCTTGTCGATGTCACCCAATATTTGTTCTGCTGATTTTAGGGATCAAATTGGAACCAACGGGTAATCTGGCTGATATCTCATTCTTAATGCTTTTACAGCCATTCAAATTTTGGCCATCCACCTGATTGTTGCCCAAATTAGATCTGACCGATTTCAGTTCAATAATCTTGGCACATATTTTACTAATTCCCCTCAACAGTTCTGCTGAGGTGAGTGAGGGAATCAGGGGTGGGATCTGAAGCGGATGGGCTATCAACCATCGCTCATCAACTACATGGGCGAGATCGCCCTGGGTGATGAGGTGTATCACCATCCTCTTTGGTGTTTTCTTATTTGGGAATGGAAAGATAGCTCTATCAAGAGCCAAAGGACTCTCCTGAGACTTACAGGAATATTATTAAAAATTAATGGCACCATTGCTGCAGTGGCTGCATCAGCTTCACAGGGGAAGCCAAGATCAAAGTACCCCTTATAGGATTGGAAGTCAATAAAACAAGCTGGTGTCATCACCGCCTGAGCCATTTTGATAACAGCTTGGTCATTGTAGGGGAAGAATTTCCCATATATGACCCTAAGGCTGAAAATGCATGTTGGTCCGGTGAGCACCAGGGGGCAGCGGGGCACTACTTGGGATTTGGCAAGATGGGTATCGAGATCTTTAGGTGGAATGAAATGTCCCAAAGTTTGGAATGACTAGACGAGCCAGTCTGAGCGCATTTTTCTGTCAGATAGAAAATGGAGGGGGAGTTTCGCCACTGCCCCATTCTGGGACAGTTGGTGGGGATCCAATTATATCAGAGCAAGACTTTGGTGTGATTAAGTGTTTTCTTTTAATCTACTGAATTAATTTGCTCAGAAAGCTACGCTAAGCAGAGAGAGAACAAGAGATCAGATAATCTTTTTTAAATTTTAAATTTATTGCAGGGAAGGCCGACCATGGGATGGACACTTCCGAATATGACTCAGACGAGACAAAACTTAGTACCAGGGGAGGCACCCCAGAGAAGCGATGCTATCTCTTGTTGCCAGCGGGAACGCCACTTATGGGAAGGGGAGGGAACGTGTGTAGGGGCGTAGCCACTATTGAGCACGTGTGGAGGAAGGGGTCTGATTTGATGAACCAGACTGGGAACCAGGAGGAGACCAGCTGCCGGCGACGTGGTGGGAGATATCCAAACATCCACGCTTGAAAGTGATCCACCAAATGAGACCAGAATCTGTGGACAGCTTCATGGAGGGTGGGGAATAACCGGCGATGGCATCCAAGACAATCGTGTGGATAGTCCACATGGCGATTGCAACCACCAGAGCATGAAGGGAGAGGGTGGGAGGGGGAGGCTATTGATGAAGCAAACATATCTCTTGACAGACTGAAGGGATGTGTTTGATCCTGGCCTAGCAGACGTTGGACTTCGCGCCATATTACTTTAGAGGTGGGGCACTTCTACATGCGGTGGAACAGCGCTCCATACTGGCCACACACGACACAGGATGAGTGTAAAGCATTAGAGCGCTCAGCTGTAAGATACACCCGCCTCAGGCAGCGCCACACATGGGAGCGGACTTGAGGCTGCAACAGAGGTTGGTGTGCGTATTTCCAGATAGTCTTTTGGGTCTCAGTGGAATAAGGGATGTCCATCATGTCCAGGTAGTCCACCCTGGATAGAACTTGGGGTCGAATGGGGATCACGCCATCATGGATGGGAAGCCCCTGTACCTCTTGTGTGAACTGAGGAGAGGGGCGGCCTCTTCGGGTTGTATGTCCACTAATACGAATTCTCCACTCTGCGCTTCGCATGGAGAGTAGGATTCGTTTGTAGTGGGTTTTTGGTCCCGTGAGGACCTGTGGCTGATGTGTGTGATGCGAGGTATTTCATCAGGGAGTGGGGGTTTGATGGATTGTTGAGGCCCAAGGCTCGGGAGAAGTTGGAGCGGGGCTGCGCGGGACCAGTGTTGGGATGGGAGTGTAGGAGCAGTGACGGCCGCAATCCAGGTGCCTAGGATCTTGGCGGCATGGGCTTTGAAGTCAAGTAGGCCCATTTCACCATGATGATGAGGGCCAAACATGACCTCTAGCCGTACTGGTGGAGGGCGGCCTGACCAAAGCCAACCTTGTAGCAAAGCATACAGGGATTTGAAGAAGCTTGGGGAGAAGGGGATGGCGTGGGCTCCGAACCAGACTTTGGATAGGAGCATAGAGTTGGCAAGAACAACCCTGCCAGTGAGGGTAGTAGGGTGGGCTCTGAGAGAGGCGATTCGCTTCGTCACGTTGTCCAGTATATGGCACTCCATTACTGCTGACGCGTATCCTCCTGCCTCCAACCACACGCCCAAATGGCGTACCGGTCCTATGGTAGGTCGTGGCACAAAGGGGAGCACCAGTGGAGCGGTGTGTTTTGAGTTAGTAAGGCGTGGACTTGGGCAAGCAGATGGGCTGGGTTGGGAACTACTTGCTGGGGCCCAGCAGTTCTGAAACCGACCAAGGAGGATGATTTCGGTTTTGGAGGCGTTCAGTGCCGCGTTACTTACCTGAAAATATTCCTGGATGAGGGCTTCAAGCGCGCATGCATCTTTGTTATTAGACACCCCCACCACGCAATCATCTGCAAATGCCCTCATCTTGACTGGGGTTTGGCCTGGCACATGGACCCCAGTGAGTTGGGCATTCACATTTCGCTATAGTGGGTCAAGGCTGAAGTTGTATAAGAGTGGGCTCAGGGGTCCCCTTGTCGCAGGCCCCTTTGAGGACGGACTACTTCATTAGAAACCTGGAGCCGCGCACTGCCATTGTTGCAGATTCCGTGAGCAGCATCACCCAGTTAATGAAGCGAGGTAGGCGGAATTGTTA